>JAJSOF020000037.1:4882500-4890000 GCA_025594305.2 Periplaneta americana | reverse complement strand
GAACATCTGAGTTTCGGACAGTCCAGGCCTCACTACCATACATGAGGACAGGTCTTGCTAGAACTTTATATGCTTTTAACCTGGTGTGTTTTTGGGTTTTCGTGGTTGTGAAAACCTGGTTGATGGTTCTTAAGGCTCCATTAAAATGTTGAATATTTTCAGATATATCAGTAACCACTTAACCACTTAAATATGATTAAAGTAAAAACGAAATTAGAGTAGCCTAGTTTAGAAACGCCAAGAATCTCTCTCTCTCTGCAATGCTTCATACTACAAAACCATGAATTTTACTTGTTGAACTTGTGAATTTTTATGGTGATTATGGCGGCGGCGGTGGTAGTGGTGGTGGTGTGGAGGGGGTAAAGATGAGGATCTAGGACTATCAAGTTCTCTGTCATAGAACTCAGATAGGGTCTTACACATTATTGTCGTCCATTCGATCTATTTTTCTTTTTCTTATTCTTCTCCTTCTTCTACATCTTCTCCTTCGTAATCACGTTAGGCTATTGCGTTTTTCTTTTCAACTGTAGGGAATCAATCTGTCTTTGGCAAATCTCCCTACATATCTTTCCCACGATGTGATTTATCCCATGCCAATCTCATTACTCTGCCTTGCCCAATTAATTTTACATGGTTGATACATTGTCGATTGTCGTCTACGCTACAGTATCCATTCATTTATTGGATGAATCTAAATAAATAAATAAATAAATAAATAAATAAATAAATAAATAAATAAATAAATAAATAAATAAATAAATAAATAAGTAAAAATAAGGATAATGATTATCAAACAAATATGTTTTTAACGCTTATTTTATTTTATTTTTATGTTATTTTATTTTATTTTTTCTTGTGTTATAGATGTAAAATTATGCATAGAAGAAAGTAGCAAGTGTTGCTGTATGGAGAAATACGAGGAAAGGCAGCATCTCTTAATAATGAACAAATACACTGAAAATAAAATACCGGAGAAGATTGCTAAAATCAAAAATAAAAGGAAGGAATTATTAAAGGAAAGTAAAGTTACTGAGTTGACAAATAAATTCAGTTTTGGCAAGTATGCATTTTCTAGACTCAACGATAATAACATATTTGACTTGGTTAGAAACTATTTAGCTATTTTTTTATTTCTAAATTTAATAGTTTTGATGGTACGACAAAAGAATACTATGAAATAAAATTAAGAAATGAAGGCTTACCAACAAGAGAGAGTTTGTATGAACTGTATAAGTATTTCTGTAACGAAAGAGGGATGGAAAATACTAGAATAACAGAGGATTTAGATATGCTAGCTGCACATTGCGGATTGAAACGTAAAGTACAACTTAGGAAGGTGAACAAATACAGATTGTAACAACAGACTAGAATGAGTTGAGTCTTGCACAAAAGTAAAAGCAAGTGCAAGATAAAACAAAAAAAATTGTTTATTAAATATGTAAATTGTAGAAATTGTATTTAAATAATACTATATTTTTGTGTAAAAATTATTATAAAGTGTGTAATGTAAGAGTTCAATTGATCACTTATATGTACTTTGTCTGTGAACTATAATATAATAAACATCATATCATGTTGGATGAATCTCACATTGGCTACGTGTGTGATAGTTTCTGATATTGCCTTGTCTTGTTCTGCCTATGCCTTTTTGTGTAGCGTTTGCACCGCTGCTTTTTCCATTTACTGCTTATTTTTTCAGTAATTATTTCTGCGGTATAGATAATTTTTTAATTTAACAACAGTTTTATACAGCTTTCTGCGGATCTCTGGAGGAAGAACTAAGGAAGAGACTAGTGAAGTGCTTTGTGTGGAATGTGACATTATATGAGGCAGAAACATGGCCATTACGACGAAGTGAAGAGAAGCGAGTAGAAGCAGTTGAAATGTGGATATGGACAAGAATGAAGTGTGTGAAATGGACAGACAGAATAAGAAACAAAGCTGTGTTGGAAAGAATAATGCTGAAACTGATCAGGAATTATCTGGTTTATTGGTTGAGAAAAAAACTGCCTTCTGAAGGATGCACTGGAAGGAATGCTGAACGGGAGAAGAGTTCGGGGCAGAAGAAGATATCAGATGATAGACGACATTAAGATATATGGGTCATATGAGGAGACAAAGAGAAAGGCAGAAAATAGGGAAGACTGGAAATGCTGGGTTTGTGGTGAAAGACCTACCCTTGGGCACTGGAAGGAATGGTGAACGAGATAAAAGTTTGGGGCACAAGAAATCAGATGTTAGGTTTGCAGGAAAGACCTGCCCTTCAGCAGAAAAGTATGAATGAATGAATAAATAGATTTAATCGGTTTGGTGTAAATGTACTGTCTTCAAAATTACAAAACGGGTTGGACATTTCTTTTGATCAACAGCTGTTATCGAAACTTTTCGCTATTCTCAACATAACTATAACGAATATATTTCATATATATTACAATACTCATTTTTATTATGTTAACAGAAAATTCAGTCTATTACTTGATTCGTACCGCAGAATTATAAAGGCATTTTTTGAACAAGATTTGTAGTTGAATAACTAAGCCTGATCTCTCTTTTAAGATATTCTCGTAAAAACCTGCAAGATATGAAGCAAATCACCTATAGGCTAATTTATCTTTCTACCTCTTGTATTGTCGACTATAAATCCCACGAAATTAAAAAAAGTAGTTATTTCCTTCTCTTCAATACTGACTGGAAGTGTTTCCTATTTTTCTTGCATAGTGATAACCACAAGTTAAAAAGTCCGGCTACTTGTAAATGTATAACAGTAGTTAAAATCTGAACAAACATCCGTATCCACTGAACAGTAACATCAATAAGTATCACATATGTTTGGGATAGAAAGTTCCATATGATAAGTAAAGTTTTAGTGAGTATTTTTGCGATGATTAAAATGTAATGTGGCAACTGGCTGTCGGAGTGAAGAATTCTACGTGAACTGGATAGGTATTGCTTTATGACCCCTGTGCCCTTTCCTTGCACGTGCTGTAAGGAAAAGAAAATGCCAAGGACGTGAGCTACACATGTATTAAGACATGTGTGGCAATACACTTCATTAATACAGCACATTAGACTAGAAATCCTGTGAAAAAACGATGCCACTTCAGTCACAGTAAAAAATATGAACAGTTTCAACAGCAAACTTTAACACTAGAAAAATTTCCTACACATTACAGCTTCCATTGCACGCGTACATTTTTTCAGAAGTACGTACATTATACAATGACAATTAGTACACCTAAAGTTGTAAAATATGAACAGTTTTAACAGCAAACTTTAAAAATTTTTAAGGTTTATTTTTCACATGATAAAGTTATTCGAAAGAACTTCCTGTACCGTCAATACAATGGTCCAGTGTTGTCAGGTTCAGAAGAGGAATTTTTCCCTTCAAACACCTAAAAGTTTCCCGATTTCAGGAAAAATTTCCTGTCTTATATATTTATAAAAACGATTTTCACTCATTTTCAATTCAGAAAAAAAATTGAAAGTAGAATAACTCTAAACTAAGAATTTTTCAAGTATAAATATCTACTGATTTTTCTCTGTTAAGTGTTTATGTATAATATTAAAATGGATTTGAGGGAGGTGGGATATGATGGTAGAGACTGGATTAATCTTGCTCAGGATAGGGACCAATGGCAGGCTTATGTGAGGGCTGCAATGAACCTCCGGGTTCCTTAAAAGTCAGTAAGTAAGTAAGTAAGTAAGTAAGTAAGTAAGTAAGTAAGTAAGTAAGTAAGTAAGTAAGTAAATAACTAAGTAAGTAAGTAAATAAGTAAGTGTTTATGTATTTATTAATGTTATTATATTCTACTAGGCATATGAGTCTGTCATACATTTAGTGCCAATTTAGTGATGTCGTAATATTTCTAATGTGTACTACAAAATTCAGTAGGGCCTACCACTGGACTCATACATAACGAACCACTAAAATAATGTAAGAAAATGCGCGAAAGTAACTGTTTTCAGTCAATATTACCTAAAATTAATAAATTAAATGCCAAAAAACATTATATTTTAATTGTTGCGTACTTCAGTTCTTCAAAATCTGCATGTAGGCTATAAAGTTCATAAAAAGAAATACTTGGAAAAATGTACTTTCATATTTCTAATTAATAATCCATTGCTCAAAAAGTAATTAAATACTGAAAAGCACTTGGTAATTCAACAGCAATTTCCCGTTTCTAAGCAAAAAATTACCTTTTCCCTCTAAAAATATTAATTTCCCTTTTTTTCGGAAAATTTCCCTCTACCTGACAACACAGCAATAGTCCTTAGCCCATACTAAAACTAATTAATTACTGAAAAGCACGTGGTAATTCAACAGGAATTTCCCGTTTCTAAACAAAACATTTCCTTTTCCTTCTAAAAATATGAATTTCCCTTTTTTCGGGAAATTTCCCTCTACCTGACAACACTGCAATAGTCCTAGCCCATACTAAAAATAATTAAATACTGAAAAGCGCTTGGTAATTCAACAGCAATTTCCCGTTTTTAAGCTAAAATTTCGTTTTCCCTCTAAAAATATGAATTTCCCTTTTTTCGGGAAATTTTCCTCTACCTCAGAACACTGCAATAGTCCTAGCCCATACTAAAAATAATTAAATACTGAAAAGCACTTGGTAATTCTACAGCAATTTCCCGTTTTTAAGCAAAAATTCCCTTTTTCCTATAAAAATATGAATTTCCCTTTTTCCTGGAAATTTCCCTCTACCTTACAACATTGCAATAGTCCTTAGCCCATACTAAAATAATTAAATACTGAAAAGCACTTGGTAATTCAACAGCAATTTCCGTTTTTAAGCAAAAATTCCCTTTTCTCTATAAAAATATGAATTTCAATTTTTTTTCGGGAAATTTCCCTCTACCTGACAACACTGCAATAATCCTTAGCCCTTAGTGTAAATGATATTTTGTTATTGAAGTGTTGTGTCAGTGAAGAATTATGTCGTGTCAGTGAAGTGTGTTGTGTAAGTGAAACATGTTCCTGTCAGTGAAGCTTTATAGATTATAGTGGCAGTGCAAAGTATTTGAACAGTGAAATGTTTTTGAAGTGTTAGTGAAATCAGGATAGAATCAGTGAAATGTGTCGTAGTTCCAGTGCAGTGAGTGAGTTGACAGCGAAATGAGTGTAGTGTTGAAAGGTACTTGTGCAGATATGAACATATCATACTCGTGGGTAAATTAGATTTATTTTAAATGTCATTTTAAGTGATCGTGGTTCATTTAATGTAGGATGTTATTATTATTTTTTATTTATTTTATTGGGTTATTTTACGACGCTGTATCAACATCTAGGTTATTTAGCGTCTGAATGATATGAAGGTGATAATGCCGGTGAAATGAGTCCGGGGTCCAGCACCGAAAGTTACCCAGCATTTGCTCGTATTGGGTTGAGGGAAAAACCCGGAAAAAACCTCAACCAGATAACTTGCCCCAACCGGGATTCGAACCCGGGCCACCTGGTTGTAGGATGTTCCCTGTTATTATTATTATTATTATTATTATTATTATTATTATTATTATTATTATTAGTTATTAGTATTATTACTGATTGTATTTTAATTAATGAGTTTATTATTGTCATTATTGAGTGTAATTAGTTACCACTGCCACCGGGTATATACCCATTGCAGTGTGAATAAATACATATATACTAAAATAATTAAATACTAAAAAGCACTTGGTAATTCAACAGCAATTTCCCGTTTTAAGCAAAAATTACGTTTTCCCTCTGAAATTATGAATTTCCCTTTTTTCGGGAAATTTCCCTCTACATGACAACACTGCAGTGGTCCTTAAATCGAAGATGAACGCCAGACATGATCCCTCAACTACAGTTGATAACAGAATAAAAATCTTACATGACAGTGTTCGAAATATGCACCAAAATCTGTAGAGTGAAGCAGAGATGGCTCTGATTTCAATCGTTGCTGTGTGTTATCTGTCTCCTAGACCACTGTTGCACTAAGCATGGCCTGCAATGCTATTAGCATACGCACTGCGAGGTGCTGCAATATGCAGACCATGTCAAGTGTCGTCATCGTCGTGAAGACATGCCCCTCATCCCTACTCCGTACCTGGCGTTGCAGGTATGGCCACGTCACAAGAAGAATGACACATGTCCTCGTTTCCACTGTGAGGACATAACATTAATTTGCAGTGATATGAGTCGATTCATTTCAGCTGGCAGATAATATGAAAGGCTATCCACTTTTCCAGTAGGTGTAATTCTAGGGTGATAAAATCCTTAACATTTTTTGCTTCAGTAGGAATGTACAGGCGGCAGTGTAATGTTTTATGATCGCCTATCACCCTACCACAGGTGGTAATAATCGCAGCTTGCATTTATCGCACACCCAGAATGGAATGTCAAATCAACAAGATAGCATAGACTGGGAAGGTCTGAATCGCTATGTCAGTCATGTTATGAAATTTTCTTGTAAATGATAAAAAAAAAATATCAGACTCTTTCTTCATGTAATATTCCATACATGTTTAGTGTAAAAATAATGAACATAATGCTACTATTCTATTAATCTATTTGTGTATGAACTAGGGTAAGGTTGCCTACTGTATATCGCACCACTTTAGCATTTATAATTTGTATTGAACAATACAGTTTTTATTTTCTGCATTCCTTTACAGAGATACATTCCCAGAATATTTACCTTTGATGTAAAAAAGAATCCTTGAATTTGATTTAATATTTTTTAATTAAAATGACATTTTCGAAACACATGTCAGTGGTGCCTTTTAGGCAACTAGTTTCCTAAATAGCACCTGCGGTTCTTAAATCGCACCTCTTTAACTGCAGGGAACAGGATGAAGGAAAGCTTTTAATATTGAACATATTGAACAGTATTTAATATGAATAATGTAATAAATACAAATTACAAGTTTATTGAAACTAATGAAAGAGACTAACGCATGTTTAAATGAAATTGAAAAAAAAATAGGGCGTAAATTACGAAACATTTAAACGTTCTGAATGCGTTTTTTATTGTTATACATTTGCCATGTGATTCACCAGGCAGTCCAGACTTTTCTCACCTTTTCTCCACATTGCCTCGAAGCCACCTAAGAACTGCTTCATGATATAGCCACAGTCTACTATATAGTCACGAAGCTTGAGTTTTGAGGGTGCTAGAAACAATAGACTGTGACGGTACTATTTTGCGTTGCCTGTAATGAGGCGATATTAGCGATCCTATTGGTGAGCAACTATCTAATGTTTGCATATTTACTACGTATTGAGCTTCGCGAATGTATATACTAGATTGTGATATAGCTGTCTGGAATGATTTGAAGATAGAAACATCTAAAGGCTGGGCCTATGAGTATTATGACGAGGAAACTGAAACAGGAGCATACCATTTTCCCGAGATAATCTAGCTTCTAAATTTTTGGAATGGGTCGTATAGGTGGGCATACAGAAGCAGCGCTTTTTTCTATGGCAGGTTTGAGTGACAAATAAAATGTTTGAGCTATTCGACAAATAGT
>JAJSOF020000037.1:4657500-4877500 GCA_025594305.2 Periplaneta americana | reverse complement strand
AAAACTTATAGGCTAATAAAAAAGTGTGTGATCCTCATCTTCGTTACACTAACTATTTCTTAGAGCTTATCAAGCTTAAGGCCCATTCACAATGAAAATTAAACATAACCGTAACATAAACACAGACGATGAAAGAGTACTTAATGGAACGGAGAAAAACTCTTTCCGGCGCCGGGATTTAAGACGGCGCTTATTCCGTCGGATCCCGGCCAACTACTCACTCATAACGAGTGCACTTCAGCACATGTGTGGACTTCAGTCCTACGTTCATAGACATCTATGACGTAGTGCAGAGGGCGGCCACTAGAGGGAACCCAAGAGTTGGAACTTAAACTGAGACGATTCTGTCCGGCGCCGGGGTGGGTATCCGGTGTGGCTTAGTGGATAAAGCATCAGCACGTAGAGCTGAAAACCCTGGTTCAAATCCCGGCGCCGGAGAGAATTTTTCTCTGTTCCATTACTCTTTCATCATATGATGACGCAGAATATCTGCATGGATATATCATATGTACTTCGGTACATTAAAACAATATATAAACACAGAAGTTCGCGCCCAGGCTACCAAATGGGATCATTCACAATGATTCACATAAGCATTGACATAAACATTACCGTAAGACGTTAACATGAAAGTTTGCAAACTACAAACTTTCATGCTTATGCTTACGTGATTTGCAAACAGAACACAATCGTGGAGCGCTGAAGTATACGACAGAATACGAGGAAATGGCGTCGTTGTTATGTTTCCATGGTTACCAAGTATGTTTGCTGTTATGTTTATGTTCCCATCGTGAATGATGGTATGACATCTTGATTTTACCGTAACGTTTATATTCTTAAGTTAACGCTTACGTTATGTTTAATTTTCATTGTTAATGAACCTTTGCGGAGAACCTAGGTCTATAGTCAACATAACATGAGTTAATCGTTTAAGGCAGTATAGAATAAAGAGGACAAGGGATAGACACTCCAGTCTTATGGCAAGAAAATAAATCTAAGGATTCGATTATCTTGTAGGCTAACTAATAATGATAATACTTCCGAGATCCCATTTCGATAGTGATAATAATTTATTGCAGTTATTAGCAAAGAACGAATAAAAATGTTAAAGTGTACGTTATTTTTATATGGTCGGAATAACTCTGTAAGCAGGGTGAGATTTATGAATTACTCTGCAACGCAATTTACCGCAATTTGCTGCGCCACTCCAGATCGTTTCACACTGACAGGCATATATCCGGTTGTTCAATGACAATTCCTCGCTGAAACACGTGTTTGCTCGGTCTTGCATAATCATATTTGTATTTCAGAAGAGCGTATTTGTGAAAGTTATTTGACACACAAGTAAAAGTAGGAGACTCAATTTTAACAAAATCAAGTAGAGAACCTACATCTGTTCATTTCTAATGATGCAATATTTGAATATTAGTGCCTATAACAGTTGCCAATATTTAATTAAGAATCCGTACGTTCCAAATGACACAAAGAACAGATGTTGTTTTAATTTAATTTGGGATACTTGTGCGATTAAATTAGAGGAAGATATATTAATGAAGCCTACTAAACTACAAAACAGAAACACTTGATTTAATTTCATTATAATATTATTTCATTTACTATCAATATTTCCGTATGTTTTACCACATATGTTTGTGTCTATTAAAAGTTATAAAGTTCCGATATAAGTGAGAGAGAATGTTTCTGGAAGAGAAATAACAGTACGTTCAAGAGCGAAAATTATTAATATCATACGTATATAGAACGTTTTTTTAGTAGTGGTTCTGTTTTAGATATTATTTATTTGCTTTAAAATTATAACTATTTGAAATAGACGCATATTAATATACGTATGCCACTGAACCAGAAAGCACAACAAACAGAAAATAATACATTTAACTCAAAAGAAACTAAAATGATAAAATAAGGAAGGGCAAATCTTGTACTGGTATACATAAAAAGGTAGTGAACTTCACAAAGTATCAGTGCTGTCTCAAGCAGTACGAGTAGGCCTACTAAGGCTATCACAGGCTAAAATCTAGGAAAATTAACTACGTATATTTCATGAGAAAGACAGTTCCTGTGTCGTGAGGTGATAGATTTATCGTGTCATTCATGACAAGAGCTTCGAAGTACTGTCTAACGTCTTACACTCGAAATTTGAATGAAATCAATACAAGATCATGCGATTTAAAGAATGGATTATAAAATACATAGCTACTTAACAGGGGTAGACGATTAACCATCAAGAAATTCCTTATAAAGTAAAGGCACTGATTTCATTGAATTCGCAGAAATTGCAGGTTAGGTAAACAATACAACAGCTGAACGGTTAACATCACAGAAGAAGTGAGGTTTCAGGCTCGAATCTCTGTATTTCAAAAGCTTCTTCTTTCTTGTATTTAAATTATTCGTACTTGATACTCAGTAATTTTATAATACAGGGTGATCCGTTTGGGTATATATAAAATAAAAACATCATAAAACATTTACTACTGAACTTTATTTGTTGAAACTTTGTGCATACAACACTGAAAGATGGGAGATTCCTCAGAGCTCAACATGACCCCCATTGCGCTCCCTGCACAACTCATAACGGTGATGCAATTCAGCCCATGTCCGTTGTAACATAAGAGAGGTGATTTGTTGAAAAGATTGAGTAATTTTTACTCTCAGATCATCAATGTTCCTGGGTTTCTGTGAATAGACAATGTCTTTAACAAAACCCTACACGAAGGAATCAGGAGGGGTTAGATCTGGGGAGTTGGGGACCAAGCCAAGAGATACTATAGCTGCTTCTCGCCTGCGACCTCCTACATGTTTTTTAACACAGAACCTGTTTCTACAAATATTCGATACCACAACATTATGGAATCGTATTTAGGTACATTATGCACACCATATTCACGTCGAAATCCCTTTGATCTCTTTAAACACTCTCAAATTTAGCATACCAAAGAACACGTTGTGACCGCTTTTGATTTGTAGTAGCTATTTTAATCATCTACGATTTTCAGTTGTCATTTCAGATTATGCATTGTTGATTGTCATATATGGAAACTCCCATCTTTTAATCATAATATAACCAGCAAGAAATTTTTCTTACTATCATAATAGCTTTATAATAATAAATTAATATTATCCACACCCAAACGGATCAGACTGTAGTTCGATATAAATACTTTTTTTTTAAACTTAAATACGTTTTAGACGCAAAACGATAAGCACCATATTTTGAGAATATGCAAGAAATGTGTTTAAATATACATAACATTTAATAAAAATATAAAAACATAATGGTTGCGTAAACTTATTGAACGTAGCAAAAATTTAATAGAACAAAATAAAAAAAATGGGGGATATGGATTTTCAAAAGTATGACGTCATACCTACTAGTTCGTGATCCATGTGGATAGAGTGTTAATTTAATTATAAATGAAGTCAAGAAAATCCAATAACATCACACTAATTTTTTTTATATTTTACCGACTATAACCCAGGCTTTTTGTGAGCTGTAAATTTTATTAATTCTATTAAGATACAGGAATTAATTTATCGCTTAAAAATTCAATTGCATAAAATTTAAGAACGCAATTTAACCCTTTTATTGGATACATCTTTTTTTTTTTTTTAGGAAATCGGCTTAATGATTTACTTATTTTTATTAAGAATTAGATTAGTAGTTGGGCAGATAGCTTGACTTTATTTTTTCATACGCAAAATTTTGAAAGAATTGGCTTTTATAGCACAATAAAAACAGTCCAGAATAATAGAGAGGGCTTGGAATTGAACGGGTTACATCAGCTGCTTGTCTATGCGAATGACGTGAATATGTTAGGATAAAATCCACAAACGATTAGAGAAAATACGGGAATTTTACTGGAAGCAAGTAAAGAGATAGGTTTGGAAGTAAATCCCGAAAAGAACAAAGTATATGATTATGACTCGTGACGGGAATATTGTACGAAATGGAAATATAAAAATTGGAAATTTATCTTTTGAAGAGATGGAGAAGTTCAAATACCTTGGAGGAACAGTAACAAATATAAATTATATTCGGGAGGAAATTAAACACAGAATAAATATGGGAAATGCCTGTTATTATTCGGTTGAGAAGCTTTTATCATCCAGTCTGCTGTCAAAAAATATGAAAGTTAGAATTTATAAAACAGTTATATTACCGGTTGTTCTTTATGGTTGTGAAACTTGGACTCTCACTTTGAGAGAGGAACATAGGTTAAGGGTGTTTGAGAATAAGGTGCTTAGGAAAATATTTGGGGCTAAGAAGGATGAAGTTACAGGAGAATGGAGAAAATTACACAACACAGAACTGCACGCATTGTATTCTTCACCTGACATAATTAGGAACATTAAATCCAGACATTTGAGATGGGCAGGGCATGTAGCATGTATGGGCGAATCCAAAAATGCATATAGAGTGTTAGTTGGGAGGCCAGAGGGGAAAAAGACCTTTAGGGAGGCGGAGACATAGATGGCAAGATAATATTAAAATGGATTTGAGGGAGGTAGGATATGATAGAGAATGGATTAATCTTGTTCAGGATAGGGACCAATGGCGGGCTTATGTGAGGGCGGCAATGAACCTCCGGGTTCCTTGAAAACCAATAAGTAAGTAAGTAAGTAAGTAAGTAAGTAAGTAAGTAAGTAAGTAAGTAATAAGCACAATAAAGACACGAAAAAAATGCAGTGCAGCAAAAGATGTGAATATAATCATAATTTATATATGTAGTTTTAGAAAAAAAAATATTAGTTTGAATTTTTAGTGCCTATTTGTGATATTTGGATATTTTTTTTCCTGTATATTTTTAACGCTTTAAGTGCCTATATGTCCGAGCTCTAGTTATGACAAATTCATATTTTATGACATGGAATAACATTGCACTTGTCCAAGTTAAATTCCTTTCGTGTGCATTTAACTTTGTTACAAATCCTAGTGGGTCTTTGTACTCTGGAATCGTGTTGTGTCCTTCACAATGACTATGTGAGATTGGAGATTTGTTCTGGGAGTCTCCCACGGCCCGACTCCCATGCAGTTTCTGATACGAGACAATAATGTGAACTGTGCGGCCTATCCTCTTTCTCACGTGAATTCTCTCTCTATTGTCATCATCGCGAGACAGACAACACGTAATACAGGAAGGACTTGCGCTTCTCATGTGAAAATCGCGTACGCCTCCCTTGAAATACGATATCCATGACGAAGACAAGAAAATAAGCGCCAGACATATATAATTACAGTTTCGGCGTGACTGGGATTTAGCGACGTGACAGGTGGGTGGGTGTTTGAACAGGTATCAAAGAGTCATTGGAGTTCTCCTTCCACGTTGAAAAGCCAACAAGTCTTCTTAATTTACATACTAAAGCGCATTAACTGTTAAGTCGTACGGTCTGGCAACGTTTTCACTTGAATAGGAATCAGGCTTAATTGTTAAGAAACTTTGGCACTCTTTTAAAGGAATGAATAGATTGCCATACTTAAGTCGTTATTTTAAAATTTGTATGAGTTTTTAAACAGGCCATGCCATTAAAAACCTTAGCATCGAGAGGTTTCAGTGACTTTCCAAACACCTGCGTCAGGCAGGTAGCCTACATACTGGATACACCTTAATTATAAGCACACATCTGTCGGGCGATTGTGTAACAAAAATAAATGAGGTCGTTTTGTCTTTCGAGGAAAAAAAATCTAGGTATTAATTTTAAAATGGGTGGACCTTTTCTTCACACGATAAAGTAGAGAAAAATCACTGGGAATTAATAGGACAAAACTCTTCAGTTATGAAATGAGATAGAAAGTTTTCATCGCCTATATATATATATATATATATATATATATATATATATATATATATATATATATATATATATACTGACCTCTCAAGAAAACAAAGGACTCCAATTCCTTCTCTATGCGTCCTCATGTAATTTATCTGTAGTAATATTACGAGAGGTGTGAGATTTATCTGGGAAATCTCAGACGTCGAGTGACATTTATTAGGACTATTTCGTGAATAAAATAAAAATGTAAATAATATATCCCTAAAATTCGATCACAAAATGTTAATAATTGTATATTTACGAATACTTAACCTATTCAGACATTGTGAAGTTGAAATGCTCGCAGATGAATATCGATTACTGCAACAAAGAAATTCGATGTTATTATTCAGTAATGCCAATTGCGAAATATAGGTTTAACAATGTTAATTACATGAACTGCATTTTTCTCTTATTATTATAACATAAATACATTTTCATTATCTGCTGAAATCATAATTTAATTTAACAGTAACCGTGGGGACAGCTATATACCAATGCTCATGTATTCACAGCGAGACATGTTGCTACACAGTGAAGTCATCTCTGTATAGATCTTAATGTATTCATGATCATCAATTTGCGAGGAAACAGTTGGCGACAACGACTAAACAAAAGAACGATCATGCGATAAATTCATAGCGATACATTTAGCTGCAAAATTATCGCAAAGTGTGACTGTGATTGGTTGGAATTCACAATTTCATTACACTTCATTAGTCGAAAAATGGAATGACGTCATATAAACGAAATAGTCCTCTTAAACATTGATAGTAAAGTAAAACTAAAATAAATTAACACAACCATTCTCTTTGAAATAAAACAAAACAACCATATCCTGTAACTTTTTTAAAGGAATGATGTTGCCACTACATTTACGAGTAGATTACGGATTAATAAAAAAATATTTATTCTATTAAGCTTATGTACAGTCTTGTGTAATGCAATTTATTTTTATTTTAGTAGGTTATTTTACGACCCTTTATCAACAGCTTAGGTTATTTAGCGTCTGAATGAGATGAAGGTGATAATGCCGGTGAAATGAGTACGGGGTCCAGCACCTAAAGTTACCCAGCATTTGCTCATATTGGGATGAGGGAAAACCCCGGAAAAAAACCTCAATCTGATAACTTGCCCCAACCGGAATCGAACCCGGGCCACCTGGTTTTGCGGCCAGACGCGCAAGCCGCTACTCCACAGGTGTGGACTGTATTGTAATACAAGGTGTTTTATTTCATAATACATTACTGTTTGTTAAAAGTGCAACACCCAGAAAGAATGGCCCGAACGACTCAAAACTCGAGAGATGTGTAGAACAGTGTACCACAATTGATTACATTTCATTCATTGACAATTGACGCGAAGGTAAGAAAACAAAACAGAAATCGACAGAGAATCAAACACGAAACGCACCAATGCTAACATTGTGTGCACAATAAATGTCGTCAAGAGAGCTATTAAGCACTCACCACGTGGGAACGGTAAATTTGGCAACTCAACCGTTGTTACCATAGCAACAGGCCTACCACGCTATGTGACATTCAGTTATTTTTCTCATCGGAACGCTCCTGTCATGTACCAGCTTTCAAAAGAAGAAGTATAGATACAATATTTAGCATAGACAAAGATCTTGCATGTCAACAATATGGAAGTATTAGTAGGCTATAAGGTAAAATTTATCGGCACACTTGTAAAACGTTAATTTGTAAACTTACATAAAAAAAACGGGACAAAAGCCTATTTATTAAAAAAAAAAAAGTCGGGACAGGTTTTTCAAGGCTCAAAAACGGTACAATCCCAATTAATCGGGACGTATGGTCCCCGAGCTCTATCCCTATGCTCCTTCATGCTACCTTACCATTACATTTTACTCTATTAACCATATTTCGAGTCTCCTCACTTGTGTACATGCAATTCCGGGGGAGATAGCCATGCGGGTGAGACGGCCAACCGCTCTCATTTTTATTCTAATCATCTGTTTCGATTGAAAATCGGTTTGCCGCCAGATGTTAATTAAACGAAGTGATTGTTGCACCTGCGAAAAAGTAAGGTTATTATTTCCGCGTTTTGTAGCCGTTCGTTGGTCTGTGAGCATGCAATAATTTTAAACAATAATAACAATAGAAAAGTACTTCGTTTTGTGAGTAAATTTGCTGGAAACATTATTTTAAAGAGGTAAGGCATCTTTAAACATTCTATCTTAACTGTATTTGTTCACTTCACTGCTGCCAGTTTTCATTACACGGTATGGCCATCTCTCCCGTAAAAAAAGGAGAGATGGCCTACAATGGAGTAGTATTTTTATGCTAAAAGTATCGTTATTTCTAGATTCCGATAAAATATAAAGCAAAGTCCGGCAGCAGCCGCGTCTTTGGAATGAAGATGACTTAAACCGTGCTTTTGAAGCCGTTAAATATGGCAATTCTGTACGTCAAGCCTTCATTACATTTCATATTCCAAGAAAAGCCCTGGAAAGAAGAGTTAAAACAGGCAATCCTATACTGTTTTCGCTGTAAGAAAAATCCTAATGTAAACATAAGCACGTTGCTGTCATACCCGTGATTGGCTCCCAGCCGAAACACTCACATGACGCAGGAAAATATAGTTAGTATTTGGAAACCATAATCTTATATTATTTGAAAATAAAAAATTGAATTCTAGTTGGTAAATACGATGAAACATATAACTTCACTCTTATGTAAAACGCTATGTAAAAGAAAAGCTACTTTTATATTTTGTTATGTACTATGAACGCGGATGAATACCAACAGTAATACCGAGGTAGTCTGTTCTTGTAACAAGCTGGCGTCACTTGAGCTCGTATAGCTTTTGCATCCTCGGTGTGTGTGTTTATTAAACATAAGAGCGGAAACTCTCTCAAAAGCGAAGAAAAACAAATAGTCTTAAATGTATATAATAAGTTATGTGAGTTTTAATTGTAGTAATTATAAATTAAATGTTTCCTAAGCAAACGAATGCATAGTAGTGAGGTTAGGCCTACTTGACGAGTAACGGGAAATGTTTAACATGAAACAGAATGTACAACAGTGGGCGGGAACATTTACTGAGAATTTATGACGCCAAACAGCGGCCAATGAAGTCTCACTTCAGTCACGTGCTATTGTTTATATTAGGCTTTTTCTTACAGCGAAAAGATTATACAAAGGGTGCAATGGGATCAAGTGACACATAGCAATGACATTGAATGTAGGTTTGTTCGCCATATTAAATATGCAGGAACAAGGTTTTTCCCTTACAGGGACCGATGTCTATAGTCTCGCTTACATTTTTGCTGAAGAACTTGGCAAAATTCTCTGACTGGCTGACAAGCAAGCATTCTGATGGGGGCAGACAAAAAAGTAATTATTTTTCTTTCACCATGTTAATAATGTCAAAAGGAGTGCTTATACAAATTTTGGCCACTCGACCGCAATTACGAGACCGTTCAGAAAGGCATCCTGCCTAGGACTCGCGTTTCGGAAATCGCACTGGTTCGAGCCCTCATGGGAGAAGAAATTTTCTCATGAAATTTCAGCCAGTGTATGGGACCGGTGCCCACCCAGCATCGTGATGCACTTGGGTAGCTACGATAGGTAGCGAAATCCGGTTACGAAAGTCTGCTGAAACGGCTGGGAGGATCATCGTGCTAATCACACGATACCTCCATTTTGGTTGGATGATCGTCCACCTCTGCTTCAGCATGTGGACATGAGGCCAGCAGCCGGCTGTTCGATCGTGGTCCTTCATGGGCTGTCGTGCCTCGGATTATTATTATAATGTGTTCATAAGCGTTTCAATTTATTTCTGTGTTATTTTAAGGAAAATTCGCTAAAAGAGGAAAAAAACAAAAAATCAAGTTGTTGAAAAATTCCAAACAATCATAATTATGCACTTAGACACTATATTTATGTGTCCAGTGCATAAAACCTCATTGTTTTACAAGAAATTGTTGTGAATTTACTTAAAAATAATGGTGGCTATCTATCCCTATATCCTATCAGTCTTACTAATAAAAACTCTATATATAGACGTTTAACTGTCTTATACTTATACAATGAGTAGCTCATTTATAAGTCGTGTGTAAATTCCTTACTAATAATCAGTACATACGTCGTGTATAACAGTATAACTGTTACACAGCTACGTCATAGTTTCGTCATTACTTCGTTACGAAAGGTAATAGAAAATCTGAGGTTATCTATCGCATCTGGTAGAGCGCTCTAGTGTGGCGTGTTAAGTATCGATAGTACAACTGGCTCTAATCGATTACCACACTACATTTTGGTCAAAGAGTACAAGCTACAGCAATATTATTCTAATAATTCTATGATCTTTTGTTTGTTCTTCTGTAATTACAAGGTAACCATCATCATAAAATGACAGTCGATACGAACAGCTGTTAGAGGGGCGGCCATTTTTTCGCTATATACAACGTATATAGGGGTATAAGGGGTTTCGTGTATATAACTACTGCAAAGCAATTCTCATTGTATAGTTACAGCCTGTTTATACGTCCACGGTTTATTAGTAACGTTTTCTGTCTGAACTCTGCATAAGTCTCGTATAAAAACTATACACGGTTTATTAGTAAGACTGAAAATATATAGCGTAGACAAAGATCTTCCATGTCAACATATGGAAGTATTAGTGTAAGGTAAAATTTATCGGAACATTTGTAAAAAGTTAATTTGAGACAAATGCCTATATATTGAAAAAAAAAGTCGGGACAGGTTTTTTAAGGCTCAAAAACGGTACAAACCCGATTAATCGGAACGTATGGTCCCCGAGCTCTATTTCTATGCTCCGATGTTCCTTCATGCTACTCTACCTTTACATTTTATATTTTATTTTATAACCTTATTTCGAGTCTCCTCACTTGTGTGTATGTTATACAGGGACATCATTTTATTTCTACTTCAATTTTTATTGTACCCGAGTTCTTGAATGTACTTCACTCCCACCCCTTCTACTAATGAAGTTCAACCGTCCTACACACAGATCCAAGACCGCATATACAGTCATAGCAGCCTTACGGTCATAGTAAACAGTACGTTCCAAAACTATGTTCGCGTTTTCCAGTGACGAAAGAGCTTTCAATATTGAATCATTTTCTTACAGGTACTGTCGTCCATTTGCCTACGTCGTATCCCGGTTTCCCCCACCTGCTTTTATTCGCCAGCTAGTGGCTGGGCTGTCTTAGCTCTTTTCTGAGAACATTAATTTCTGTTAGGAATTGGACGTCTAAATAATATTATACAACTGTTTAAAATAACTTAAATAAAAGGGCCTCGTTAAGTAATTAACTGTCACGTGATTCCCCCCTTTCTACGACCCTGCGACAAAACCACTTGGACGGACAGTAGATAGTATGTCTGAGTAATTTTATCTTTTCGGATCGCGCAGAAGTGAAGGCCCATTCACAATGAAAATTAAACATAACCGTAACATAAACACAGAAGTTTGCGCCCAGGCTACCAAATGGGATCATTCACAATGATTCACTTAAGCATTGACATAAACATTACCGTAAGACGTTAACATGAAAGTTTGCAAACTCCAAACTTTCATGCTTATGCTTACGTGATTTGCAAACAGTACACAATCGTGGAGCGCTGAAGTATACGACAGAATATGAGGAAATGGCGTCGTTGTTATGTTTCCATGGTTACCAAGTATGTTTGCTGTTATGTTTATGTTCCCATCGTTATGTTAAATGTTATGTTTTATTTAACGACGCTCGCAACTGCAGAGGTTAATGAGCGTCGCCGGATGTGCCGGAATTTTGTCCCGCAGGAGTTCTTTTACATGCCAGTAAATCTACTGACATGAGCCTGTCGCATTTAAGCACACTTAAATGTCATCGACCTGGCCCGGGATTGTTCCCATCGTGAATGATGGTATGACTTCTTGATTTTACTGTAACGTTAAGTTAACGCTTACGTTATGTTTAATATTCATTGTGAATGAGCCTTGAAGATCGAATTTACAGTACGTAAGGTATTCTTTTATAGAGTAGGTACAGAATTACTTCAACATGAGTTACTAGTTACGAAGGACGAAACTGGTAATTGCAATTAGGTGCAATAGTCTATAGTGCGATAACATGCACATTACAACTGAAGCCTGTATCGAAATGAACGGCCAGCTTTTTCAAAAATGTGTTTAAATATCCAAATTATGATTATTTTTCAATTTAACTTTATTCTCTATATTGTACGCTAATGTGCTGTAGGCAGTATAATATACACTCCATAATGAATACGTCCACATGGACAGCTCAGTTCATGAGCAAAAACACTGTATTTTGATTAAACAAAAACCTAATGAAAATGATCAAACTCAAAAGCACGATATTTCCTAGTTTACGTAAATGGATGAGTTACTTTTCTTCCCTCCTATATCTAGTAAAGTGGTTTGTTTGTATATTACGCCAGTATCATCGAACTCCAGTCGTGGAAGGGGGTAGACAACGGCGTTGATCCAAAGGTATAGCCAGGTTAATACTAAAAATGTTGGTAAAAATAAAATTATGTTCCTGTATATCTAAAACAGAGCATTTATGAATCCAACACTGACTTGTGGCTTTCGCCTACACCACAAAAGCTGCTTTAAAAGGTTTGATTGTAACTTCAGCTGAGCACACTTCATGTACATGCAAATTGGCTGCAGTTATCTTTTACTTCGGAGAGTCGCGTCGATTGGAACTACAGGAAATCGTTGTCACTTGAATAGAGGGGGCCTGTGCGCTATGCGCCCAACACAATGGCAAAGCCACTTTCTTGCCCTCTCACATTCCTTCCTTTCTAGACTCTGATTTGGGATTCAGAACCGCGCACTTGTACGCCGGCGCCACTCCGTCGCCATGGAGACAATAGGATGTCACTGAGAGGGGGGAGAATCGTTGCGACGTGACGTCACACGGGTGGTCCTCAGGTACGGACAAGATGGCCGAGCTACAAATCGATTGTTACTCCTGTCCGCGTTGGCTATGATGTTTGCTTTGCTTGTCCCATTTCCTGACCGATGTCATATTCCTGTCTTGTTGTGTATGTCTAATGTGGATTAGCAGTTTCATATTACTGTTTGCTTCATAATTTAGTTTTGACAAGTTCCAGTATCTGTTGTTGACATTCGTGTAACTTGTAACAGGATAAATATTCCGAACATTACAGCGAGCTGTCATAGAGACCAGTAATTTATACACAAGTCAATATTAACATAGTAACACTCCTAATGAATTAATACAAATTACATTGGAAACGATTCCCAGTCTATACCCTGAACCACAAAGACTACATATTCATACAGATAGATCCAGACTGGAAGTAGACGATAGAACTGGAGCTGGAATTCACTCAAAATTATTTAGCTTCTGAGAAAAACTCCATCCACTTTGATGGTGAAATTCAGGCAATAGAGATGACACTAACCATCTTCTCTACAGAATAATTTCATTTCAGTGCACAGCTAATTTAAGGGGGAGGCAGAAGTGAATATTTCAAAATCCACAAAATTTATCCGATTTGTTTGAAATTGATCATGGATACTAAGTATGTTATTAGTAATGGACATACCAAGTTTCAACTTTCTAAGTACAATATTTCTGTACATATTAATAATTTTATAAAACTTTATATCGTTTGATATAAAATGCTCCATGCACCATATTGTAAGAAATGTTCAATATTTCTTTTTATTTATATGTTCAGAGAAGGTATATAAATAATGATAAGTATTAGTTTATTATGGGAATAATATAGTAATACAGTTATCTTGGTTTTAATTTCATACTTTTAAGGGCACAAAATCAAAAACTAACATCGGAATATCAAAATAAAGATAATAAAAATGGAAAAAAACAAATTTTCATTTTTTCTTCAGTTTTGTTCGAAAATTTCACCTCTGCCTCCCCTTAAGTGGTTCAACTTCAGCTATATACAAGCAATAGCTACTAATAATTCATGTTGAATCTTTCGTACACTACTTTTAACACTTGAATATAAATAATTGATTAAATGACGATCTTACTCGTGTTAATTGTGTAAGCATAAGCGGCTTACAGCTGTTTCGGTGCTTCTTCACACCATCCTCAGAGCCTACTAGATCTCGGCGTCATCTCGAACTTCGCTGTCTGTTATGTGGGTGCGTTTGATTGTTGAAAAGTGTTGAAATGTGGTGTCAAATAGTGTGTGTGTTCTGACATTGATCTGTGTGTTGAGAACACAAACAACACAAACAAATAAATACAACCACACAGGCGTATACAAACTCACATGCAGTAGTTGCGACAGTTTCTACATTGGACAGACAGGCAGATCATTCCAAACTCGATACAAAGAACACATTAAAGCAATAACCAGAGGACACAATACATCTACATATGCCGAACACATAACTAATGCTAACCACACATACAGTAACATAAATACAGACATGGAAATCCTACACATACAACCCAAGAACCAAAAACTCAACACACTAGAACAATATGAAATATACACACTAAAACACACCCTGATCAAATTCTTAACACAGAGATCAATTTCAGAACACACACACTATTTGACACTACATTTCAACACTTTTCAACAATCGAATGCACCCACACAACAGGCAGCGAAGTTCGAGATGACGCCGAAATCTAGTAGACTCTGAGGATGGTGTCAAGTAGCACCGAAACAGCTGTAAGCCGCACATGCTTACACAATTAGCACGAGTAAGATCGTCATTTGATCAATTATTCAACTAATAGTTCTCCAATATCCAGTAAAGTGTTAGAAATAAAAAAGATTATCAGGTTATTATTCAAACAAAATAAAATTTTCCATTTTCAGTGGAGACCCTCTCAATGCGAGATACACGGTAATGATCAGGGAACGGATTTATATGGACTAAAAATATATGAAATATGTAAATATATATGTAGTTATTTTTACCAAAATATGGAATTAAATATGGATTTTTACCAAAATATGGAATTAAATATGGACTTAAAATTATAAAAAAATGACTATGTACGTTAAATATTGGTACATTTTAATCAAACTAAACAAAAAATATAATGGACGTACCTTATCTTCCAATGTAGTTTCAACAAAACACAATTTTTATTGTCTGTTACCATAACAATAGGTTACAAACATTTCTTTCAAGTGCTGAAAAGTGAATCTTCTTCTATTGTCTCTGAGGATAGATTTATACTGACTAAAAGAGCGTTCGACGTCACAAGAAGTAACTGGTACATAATTCAATTTCACAATGTCTGCTGGGGATAAGTCCAAGTTAATCTTCACTGTTGATTCACCACTCATCACAGCAACAACCTTTTGTAGTTCTTCATATCCAGGGTTTTTGAAAGTACAGTGTCCACCTTAGCTCTTACTGCATCTGCAACTTTACCTCTACCACGATTCAGTTGTTCCACAGTACTATTTATAATTTCAAAACTTTCAGATAGTGAAAGATGCCTATTTTGGAGACTTTTGAGCGTTTTTATGATGCATGAAAATGTATGCTGAATGTGAGCTAAGTCATTCTTCACACTTATGTCACAGGTAACTGTTTTCGCAGTATCAATTGAGACTGCATCTTCAGAGTCCAATGCAAGGAGAACATTGTTAATAGAGTCTATATGTTCGGCATAATATTCAACTGCTTCTAGCCATGTACCCCATCTAGTTAAAATTGGCTTTGGTGGCAATGGAATTTCAGGGTACATTTCTTTCAACACGTTAACTCTACTGGGAGCTTTGAGAAATACTTTTTCACTGATGAAATCAACAAATCTACTTTAGGGAAATTGTCTCTGACCACTTCTGCCACACGATGAAATGCATGCGCCACACAAGTAAAATGAGTCAATTTAGGATATACAACAGATAATGCTTGTCCAGCTTTGACCATATAAGGGGCAGCATCGCTAATAAAGAATAACACATTATCGTACATAATACCCTTTGGCCACAGGATACCCATAGCTTCGTTGAACAGTTTAACTATAGTTTTGTTATTGCACTTTTCTAGAACATCACAATGTAAAAGAATTCGTTCAGAATATTGTTCACTTAACAAACCGATAACTACATTACCAACAAGTCTACCTTCTTTGTCGGGAGTCTCATCAATGGAAACCCAAATTGAACTATCTTTAATTTCATCTCTTATCTTCTGTATTGTCTCATCGTAGATGGATGGAGCATACGTCTTCCTAAGTGTTGACTCATCCGGGATTGTATGTTGAGTATATTTTTCAAGGAATTCCCTGAAGACCTTATTCTTTAGTTTGTAGAGAGGAATATCAGCAGAGATGAGAGAACGGCACAGGTCGATGTTAAACTCAGATCTTACATTCGATGTTGTTGGTTGTGTTAAAAACAATTGTCTCTGCTTGGAATTTAGTTGTTTGTTGGCCTGATGTTTACTAGTTGTAATGTGTTGTTGCACCAGGAACTTTTGTGTAGATGATACTGCACACTGACACAAATTACAAAATAATATTTTATTGTCAGTTGATAAACCATCTTCTTTAAATTCTGAAATGTAACTTGTTAGTTTTGATTTTAAATTGACTGAATGACGTACTTTTGGCATATTTACCGTCTTTATAGTATGATTTACAAAACTGAACCTATGTGTACTCTGACTGGCATTTAACTGTTGAGCTGCACAACTGAAGTCTGTTAAAAATTTTAAATTAAATTAATACAGTTTTGTAACTTACTTTCCCATTGTTGATAGGACTGCTAATTTTCAAATAACTCTGATGTTAAAGGGATTACTGAACATGTGTTTAAATCTCTATTGTTGAAATGTATTTTTAAAAGTTAATGGAATTTTGTTTTGTTTTATTGTTAAACCTAATATAATATGGACTGTTTTATATGAAATATGGAAAATATATGGAAATTAACGAAAATATGTACTAAACTCTAAAATATGGAAAAATATGGAAAATAAAAGTAGGATTTTTCAACCCTACACATTGTGAAACATAAAGATAATGCAAAATATAAATTATATTAGCTTTATAAGTAAATATGCATTTACATATAAATCCTTTCCCTGGTAATGATATTGTTGATTTCTTAGCAAAAATGACACCAAAATTTTACAGAAACCAAATCAAAGTTTACCCTATGATTCTGCAAAAATTATAATTAAATGAAACTTCCAGAAAGAACTGTTGGAGTACTTCAAAATTCAAAGTAATAACAAATCATGGGCAGCTGTATTGCAAAATAAATATTTAATTCCCGAACACCCAAGATTTGATCCTGTAGCAATATTTCGATTGTTAACAGGTCACGACTATTTGGCTGCACACCTCTATAAAATTGGAATCTTCAACTCAACAAATTGTATCTTGTGTAGTGAAGACAATTCTGCAATGAATAAGGACCGCTTTTCGAGTTGTTTAGCTCTCCAGACGTCACCTACAAGAACGCTGACTGGACTTTACTGGGAAGCAAGAAAGCAGAATGAATATGTCCAAGTATTTGGGCATTAGATTACTACTATTACTATATTAACACGGTTAATCATTACATCGAATTTTCTCCATCTTTATCTTGCAGGACTGGGTTCAATGTTCGTTATGAGACTAAAAAAAAATTATTATCAATCCATGGTGATATGGTCTTCCTAAATTTCTTGTTCTTCATGATTTGCAATTTAAAATTTTCAGAGACTATTTCGTTTATATGACGTCAATCCATTTTCGGTCTATGAAGTATAATGAAATTTTGAATTCCAACCAGCTCGATTTATCACTAGCATTTATCGCATGATCGTTCTTTTGTTTATTCAGTGTCGCCAACTGTTTCCAAGTAAATCTATGAGCATGAATCCATTGTACTGAATAAAGTGCGAAATCCTTCTTCCACATCTATATATTCATTTTCTAATTTCATGTCCAATGTATCTAAAGAAAATGACACTCCTTCATAACAACTGTTCATTTAATTAATGTATTAATCAGGTTCATACAATATATTTAGCTTTATTTCAATCGGTAATTATGTATGGAATTATAGGATGGGGTAGCTCATTTAAATCCAATTTTATTCCACTTTATTTATTACAGAAGAAAATAATTAAAATATGTCTTCATAAACCTATTGATTTTCCATCTCAAAATTTGTTTCTAAACTTTAATGTACTTAACGTAAGACAAATATATTATATTTTATTAATAAAATTCATACATAACAATCGAAATAATTTTGAATTGTATTCTCATAGTTATGAAACAAAAGGTATGAATTCTTTAAGATTGTTTGAACAAAAATGCAACACTGTTACAGTATTTAATAATAGTAGTAATTTAAACTCTATAATATATAACAAATTTATATTTAAATATCCTAATCTTGTCAATTCGAATAGTTCTCGTATTAAATTTAAAAAGTTATGTATGGATTTTATAAAAATTGAAAAATTGTAAATTTAAATTTATATACTATAATTGCACAGTAGACATAAGACAAATTGTATTGTATAATTATTAATTTCAATTCAGGAATCCGCCTCTGAGCACGAGTTCTACTCTTTCAGGGGCGAGCTAAATTTTTTCTGTAAATATTATATTTTATGTTACAATTATTAGGAAAATAATAAATAAATAAATAAATAAATAAATAAATAAATAAATAAATAACTTTGTAATTATACTATAAAATGTTTAAATTAAATTACGATTCAGCAGATAATGAAAACGTATTTCTGTAATAGTAACAAGAGAAAAGCGCAGTACATGTAATTAACATTGTTAAACCTGTATTTCGCTTTTCTCAATTGGCATTACTGAATAACATTCAATTTCTTTATTGCAGTAATCGTTATTCATCTGTTTCGACTTCAAAATGTCTGAATAGGTTAAATATTCATAAATATACAATTATTAACATTTTGTGAGCGAATTATGGGGATATATTATTTACATTTTTATTTTAATCACGAACTAGTCCTAATAAATGTCACTCGAGGTCTGAGAATTAGTAAATCTAAAGAGTGAACTGTCTTCTTGAGCGAGTTTCATTTCACGGTAAGGTTCCATTACAAATCACTTAAAGCAGTTTGGTGTCGTCCTACTACTGACTCACTCATTTCTTTAGCTAATAATTTTGCACTCATGACTTCTTTCCTCGTGTGTAAGATTACTGAAATATGAAATATTAATATTATTAGTAAAGTTATTACCATTTATTCATTACAATCTATTCTGAAGTGTGGTAGCTATGACTGATGTACCCTTTGATCCGAGAAAGAAATTCATTTAATTGCCAATTATTCAAATGTACTTATATAAACAGCATACTACAATTATATTGAAATCAAATAGCTTTATTGTATTATACCTACATAAAACTGACAGTATTGCAGCTTAAGAATACTTATGCTAAAAATTTATTTCCAGTTTAAGAGAACGTGAACAAAGTACAAAAAAAAAAAAATAAACACGTGCACGAAGGTTGGAAACTTGAAGCCACAAGCGTCGAGCAAAAACTTTTACAATTAATGTCAGGAGAAAACATAATTTAAAGATCATTCTGCAATGAAGTCTTATTTCAGGAACACTGCAAATAATTTTACGACCAACTATTACATTAATTGCTGCTATAGTAATTTACTGAATGGCAGATGGCTTGTCTCGTTGTGGCTTCCTTGGCTGTTTTACACCCTTTCTTTGCTTTTCATTTACAGAAGCCTACAGTTTATTACTCCGGTGAAGATATCAATAACAGGGGACACTACCTTCTATATTTCTATAAAAAGACTCAAGATTAGCTTCCAATTGAGAGATATAGAACTAACTATACTGTATCCAATAGTGACGGAGAATAAAATATGTACATATGCAGTAGCGGCCAGTGATCGAAATCCTCGGTGAGGTCAGATGCAACTAGTTTATTTATTTATTTATTTACTTATTTACTTACTTATTTATTTATTTATTTATTTATTTATTTATTTAACCTGGTGCCTCCGAAAGGAAATAGGTTTGGAAGTAAATCCCAAAAAGACAAAGTATATGATTATGTCTCGTGACGAGAATATTGTACGAAATGGAAATATAAAAATTGGAAATTTATCTATTGAAGAGGTGGAAAAGTTCAAATATCTTGGAGCAACAGTAACAAATATAAATGATACTCGGGAGGAAATTAAACACAGAATAAATATGGGAAATGCCTGTTATTATTCGGTTGAGAAGTTTTATCTTCCAGTCTGTTGTCAAAAAATCTGAAAGTTGGAAGTTATAAAACAGTTATATTACCGGTTGTTCTTTATGGTTGTGAAACTTCGACTCTCACTTTGAGAGGGGAACATAGGTTAAGGGTGTTTGAGAATAAGGTGTTTCGGAAAATATTTGGGGCCAAGAGGGATGAAGTTACAGGAGAATGGAGAAAGTTACACAACACAGAATTGCACGCATTGTATTCTTCACCTGACATAATTATGAACATTAAATTCAGACGTTTGAGATGAGCAGAGCATGTACCACGTATGGGCGAATCCAGAAATGCATATAGAATGTTAGTTGGGAGGCCGGAGGGAAAAAGTTCTTTAGGGAGGCCGAGACGTAGATGGGAAGAAAATATTAAAATGGATTTGAGGGAGGTGGCATATGATGAAAGAGAATGGATTAATCTTGCTCAGGATAGGGACCAATGGCGAGCTTATGTAAGGGCGGCAATGAACCTCCGGGTTCCTTAAAAGCCAGTAAGTAAGTAAGTAAGTGAATAAGCTCTTATGCTGTGAGTTTCAGTGACTGTTTCAGTGTGATGAAGCATCCCATACGAGTATTATGTGTTGAAATTCCCCTTTCTTTCTTTTCTCTTTAGTTTTTTCCTTTGACAGCAACAAACAAGACCAACAGAAAAGTTTATTTTGCACCACATTACCACTTAACCATTTATGTTGCCCATACCAGGATGCAAAAGAAACTCTCGTTTTAAGATTATCTGTCAGAAAAATTGTCAGCGATGTCGTAGGTATCTCGGTAGGCTATCTCTTTATTTAAAACTTCCTTTCTTTCAATATCAATTGTTCTCGAAAAAGGATATTCTAACAATGAATTAACTACACCAGCATTATTTCTCGCATTTGTTTCTGTTTATATTTTCCCGAAATAGATAACAACATTGGCCCAGATTCACTACTGTACTACGAAGTACAATAGTACAACACCCTCGCTTAAGTCATAAACTAAGACATAAGGGGAGAGAATAGTGTGGGTCTCTGCCTGCCAAAGTGCTGGAATTTTTGTTATTTATGGCCTATTTAGAAAGACAAGTCACCATTGCTATTCCCACCCCACTCTACCCTTGAGGGCGGCCCATGGATGGGAGGAGTAAAAGCTGACCAGGCCACGAGGCCAGACGAATTGTGCCTCAGCTACAACGTTTCAAGCGCAACCTCAAAGCCCACAAAAACACACGAAATGCAGAAGCCAGTCCCTGCACGAGCGATTCTGGCCTCAGGAACAAATTTTACTGCAAAACAGGTCTATATACATCACAAGCCAGACCCGGCACGAGCGATCCAGGCCTCAGAAACAAATTTTACTGCAAAACAGGTCTATATACATCACAAGCCAGACCCGGCACGAGCGATCCTGGCCTCAGAAACAAATTTTACTGCAAAACAGATCTATATACATCACAAAGTTTTCAAATACTTCTACAGCGATATATGCTTCATTCAAATAACTAATACATTATATAAAAACACAAAATTTGATTTCGGTTAAGCCAAGTGACTGAGGCCCGGCCTCACTTGCCTCAGTCAATCAGCCGCCACTGGTACAGAGGCAAAATTCCAGGGTGCTATGCATATACATTTCGCTAGCCCGCGCTACGAGCGTGTTAAACTAGCCCCGGCTATCGACTGATTACTTGTACAGGATTCATATCATATCATATCATATCATATCATATCATATCGTATCATATCATATCATATCATATCATATCATATCATATCATATCATATCATATCATATCATATCATATCATATCATACCATATCATATCATATCATATCATATCATATCATATCATATCATATCATATCATATCATATCATATCATATCATATCATATCATATCATATCGCTAACACTGGTTTATGAATACGAAAAACGTTAGTTCGCTGATCATCCACCGGAAGCCCGGGCTAAGAATGTCTATGAATATGGCCTCTACAGTTAATTCGGAAATACAGGCGACAGGGAAGAAGAATATAGAGCGTCCTTTGAAGACTTGTCTCTATCAGCTTAAGTCTCTACATTTGCGTAAAATCCATTAGATGCATGTGAACTATTCCATCTCAAATCGTAGAGAACTGTGATACAATGCTTTGTGTAAAGTTTGAGGCATCAGAACTTCGTAGTGTTTAAATTTAAAATATTTAAATTTATCGTATTTTCATAAAATTAGCAAATTTAAACTGTTGTAGCTCCGAAACCCTTTTACCCAGCGATAAAAAATCATGGTTTATTTTGATACTGAGAAATTAAAGTTTATATTGACATGTAAACAGTTTTTCTTACTTTTCATGGAAATGGAGAAATTTAGATTTTTCCTCATTAAGACGGCTTTGCCACCGAAAATAATATTTTAAAAATATATAGTTAGATTCCGCATTGAAAGTACAAATAAACACATATTTTTTACTGATGGTAAGTTGATAAGAAAGAATTGAAAATATAAAATAAAGAAAATAAATAGTACGCGCGTGAACTAACCAGCTGATTGTGAGACGGGAGCTAGCCGAGATAAGCAAGGCCAGGACACAAACACGTGATGTTTCGTCTAGTAGCGCATAGCTGGGCTAGCTTTATCACAAGTTTTCATAAACACAGGAGTAAAATGAGACCCAACGCTCGCTTATCTTCAGCTCTCGGCCAGTGCGTGCGGTACTGCGCCGTCCAAGTCCAGGCGTGTGAAAATAATCTATTTAATGCCCTCGAAACTTATTGCCATACCACTGAGCAAACAATGCCGAATCCCTCTTAATAATGCAAGGTTTTTTCTCAATTTTTTTTTTTTTCATTTTTACAAATAAGCAAAAAGCCTAAAAGTAAGTAAAATCAGATTATCTGTCTCTCTGTGTACAATAAAAATAAGGATTACTTCTTAACATAACCTACCAAATGTCAGCTTCAAAGTAAGCTCCCGTTCAATGTTCTGCAGTAAATGGTTCCAGAGTTCTGAGCGCTGAAAGAGGCTTGTTTTTATAAAATACCCTAAATTTGTCGCTCAATGGTACGAAAACCGTCTGACTTTCGATAGCATATTTTTGAAAATGCACTCTCCTCAGCACCTTGTATAAATAGGGAAAAAATTAGAGTATAAAAAAATGCGAGGTTTTTTACTGATCGATTCCATATGGAATAGCCCATGTGAAATAATGAGAAAGTACGAATAATCTATACTAATAATAAATCTGTTGCCGAAATTTTTCTGGTATTTTTCGATTTTCCAAAAATAATTGGTCCTAACATATATAATTAACCACCCTGAAACCGAAAATCGCTTTTTTGGAATTCTTGTTTGTATGTCTGTTTGTCTGTAGGTTTGTTACCTTTTCACGCGATAATGGCTGAACGGATTTCGATGAAAATTGGAATATAAATTAAGTTCGTTGTAACTTAGATTTTAGGCTATATGGCATTCAAAATACGTTATTTAAAAGGGGGGGGGGTTATAAGGGGGCCTGAATTAAATAAATCGAAATATCTCGCTTATTATTGATTTTTGTGAACAATATTACATAACAAAAGTTTCTTTAAAAATAATTTTCGATAAGTTTTATTCCTAGAAAAATTTTGATAGGACTGATATTTAATGAGATAAATGAATTTTAAAATTAAAATAACTGTCATGTAAGGCCGTGTAATGAATTAAAAAACAAATTACTTCGTCTATAAGGGGCCTTGGACAGCAACAATCGAAAGCTATGAAAGATAGCCTACAAAGAATGTTTCTGTGTTTGTATGAAGTAATATCGGAAGCTAAATTAACCGATTTGTATAATCAATTATTATTTCACCATTGGAAAGTGTAGTTTCTCTAGATGGACATAATGCTATAATGTTATTACAGTAACTTCTGATATAATATAATATAATATAATATAATATAATATAATATAATATAATATAATATAATATAATATAATATAATATAATATAATATAATATAATTTAAGTTATTTAAGTTATTTGAAGGGTTCAGAACCATAGTGGGCCAAACGCCATTTACTGAATACGTAGAAAACAAGGGTTAAAAAAGTTATTACCATAATTCAATGGAAACCTGTAACAAGTAAAATAAATATACACATTAAATCTAAATGATGTCAATCTTCATTAAACTATGGTTGCATGTAATAAAAAATTAAGAAACATGTTAAAGGAATTGTCATTGCACCAAATGGGTGTCTCTGGACTAAAATGATCGCATTTTAATTATTTGGATGCAATTTAAATTAAGTAACATATTAAACGGTTTTATCCTTCTATCAAACACGAATGTTCCCTGGATCAAATGTCCTATTTTAATTATGTAATTACTTTATATTTATTTCTAACGGGTGCAGCGGAGCGCACGGGTACGGCTAGTTTGAAATAATAGCTGAGAAATGCGGGCCTAATAGCTGTCTGTAATGAGCTGCAAGGTTGTTGCTGGTGCGACCCCTGCTCGAATCACACAAGAGTTGTTGAGCCTGACCTGGTGATCATGTGAGATATACAATCATTCGCATTCCATCGATCTCTGCCAATCATACATTTCCATGCGATGCGTGTATTGCTGGTGGGACATCGCTGTCTAGCAAGTAACGATATCGCATGCCAGGTTAATAAACAAGCGGGAAGGCTGCAGAAACTCTCGTGAAGCCCTGTTCCGCTTGATGGAACTCACTCGCATATTTACGAACAGCAGTAATCACCCTGTGATTTATACCGTCAATTTATAGGAGAAACTGCCATTGTGTATAGTTTCGATTGCCTTATTAAGTTAAATCAAGATAAAATAATAAACCACTAAACGTGGTTGTGTTTGCTCGGATAACTTGGTATTACGGACAATTTTCTGAGGCTTTACAGATAAATAAAATTATACTATGTAAACAGATGTGTCTACATAAGTATCCCCGCTGCACGATGCTAAATAACACATTGCCGATCTCCTCTCTCGCATGTGTTCTTTTACCTTTTTTACTCTCTCTCTCTCTTTGTCTGTCTTGAACCCGTCTTCTACTACACCGTGACGAGATCCTTCATTCACAGCCTTTCGCACAGGGATAGACAAAAAACAAAAGTGCACAATGAAATAAAGGCCCATACTTACAAATGGCTTTTAAGGAACCCGAAGGTTCATTGCCGCCCTCACATAAGCCCGCCATCGGTCCCTATCCTGTGCAAGATTAATCCAGTCTCTATCATCATACCCCACCTCCCTCAAATCCATTTTAATATTATCCTTCCATCTACGTCTCGGCCTCCCTAAAGGTCTTTTTCCCTCCGGTCTCCCAACTAACACTCTATATGCATTTCTGGATTCGCCCATACGTGCTACATGCCCTGCCCATCTCAAACGTCTGGATTTCAAGTTCCTAATTATGTCAGGTGAAGAATACAATGCGTGAAATAAAGGCCCATTCACAATGAAAATTAAACATAACCGTAACATATAGCTCAACTGATAAATGATCGTTTGAGTTTGTAAATGTAATAATCTGATTGGCTATGAATTGTATACTTTTAGTACAGCCATCGATGTAGCTCAGTCGGCAGACTCGCTGGGCTGCTGATCCGGAGCTGCGTTCGGGCTTGGGTTGGATCCCCCTTTGGTCTTTGGTTTCTTCCGAGGTTTTCCACAGCCGTGGAACTGAAGCCGGATGGTGTATGGCGAGTCCTTGGCATCAACTCCTTTGATTTGATTACCTGGTTAGGTTTTTCCGAGGTTTTCCCCAAACCAAAAGGCAAATGCCGGGTAATATTTTGGCGAATCCTCGGACCTCACCTCATCTCACTACATCTCGCCAAAATATTGTAAAAAATTGCACAAAATTGTAAAAATTGTAGAAAATTACTAAATTGTAAAACTATAAAAATTGGTAAAAATTGTAATTGTAATATTGTAAAATTTTGACTTGTTCCACATCTCAAAGCTTCATTGCTCATGTAAGATCTATGGAATAAAATAAATGAATGAATGAATGAATGAATGAATGAATGAATGAATGAATGAATGAATGAATGACATAAACACAGAAGTTTGCGCCGAGGCTACCAAATGGGATCATTCACAATGATTCACATAACATTAACATTACCGTAAGACGTTAACATGAAAGTTTGCAAACTCCAAACTTTCATGCTTATGCTTACGTGATTTGCAAACAGAACACAATCGTGGAGCGCTGAAGTATACGGCAGAATATGAGGAAATGGCGTCGTTGTTATGTTTCCATGGTTACCAAGTATCTTTGCGGTTATGTTTATATCTCCATCATGAATGATCTTCATTTTACCGTAACGTTTATATTCTTAAGTTAACGCTTACGTTATGTTTAATTTTCATTGTGAATGAGCCTTGAGACTTTACAAAAAGCCGCGTCTGTGGCTTAAGCGATATCGCCCTGGACTTCCATCCAGGTACACTGGTTCGATTCTCGGCCAGGTCGTGATAGAATTTGTGATAAACAAATCAAACATCTTGCGCCCAGAAGAAGTGCGTAATATATTTTCTAGTTTGCAGCACTGGATCGTAGTGACTCCACATACATACATACATACATACATACACATACATACATACATACATACATACATACATAGGCCTACATAAGAGTAAATGAATGAATGAATGAATGAATGAATAAATGATGATGATGATGATGATGATGAGGATGACGGAGAATTGTTGGGATGTGAAAGAAGAAACTGAGTTCCCGGAGCAAGGTAAGCCTGCAATATTTATAACATTAATAAATCACACACATTTACTTAAACCGAATTTATCTTAAAAAGGAACTGTAGGGTAAAAGTGCCTAAATCCGTGATACTCCTAATCTCATGATAAAATTTCAATTGACTGCCATGGAGTTGTGGTCTCTAACTTTTAAGTTTTTGAAATACCTAACACAAGCCAGGAGATGTCTTCTTTTCAATTCTATTGACTACCCGCCTTTTGAATAGAAGCACTCGACTGCAGAAGCTTTTGTTCAGTGAAAGGTCTTTTTTCAGTAGGTTACTTTACGACGCTTTATCAACAGCTTAGGTTATTTAGCGTCTGAATGAGATGAAGGTGATAATGCTGGTTAAATGAGTCCGGGGTCCAGCACCGAAAGTTACCCAGCATTTGCTCATATTGGGTTGAGGGAAAACCCCGAAAAAAAACCTCAACCAGGTAACTTTTCCCGACCGGGAATCGAACCCGGGCCACCTGGTTTCGCGGCCAGACGCGCTAACCGTTACCCCACAGGTGTGGACTGAAAGGTGGTTGACCAATAAGTTTTTCTTTCTCTTGTGACCGCTCCTGAAGAAACATTTTATATTTGAGGTATGAATTAATATAGCATTATAAAAATAATATATTACTGTAGATTATAGTCAGCTGAATCAATGTGTATGATTATTTAATCATTGTGAGACAATAACAATGCTACAGGAGCTTTCTCATTTTCGGATTTATTTTCATATTTCTCCTTCCTGGTCACTCGACCAGTGATGCCAACACTAAATTGTGAAAATTAATGTCTATGAAAGAAAACAGTTCGTGGAAAAAATAATAGAAATAAGTTATAGAAAACATCAATTATAATTATAATTATAATAAAATAATAGGGCATACATTTAACTTAATTACTGTTGTTGTTAGCAATATAAATACTGAGAAATAATTGTGTTATAATTCAATTTATTCTAATTTATTTTTGTATTGAATTTAACTTTCAATTTATTTTGTTTATAATAAGTTAATATGTAATATGTATTCCTGTAGTCACACAAGTATTTTCTATGAAATTTGTCACTTAGACTCTTTTTCTATGTTGTAATTTCTTGCTTAATAGGCTACATATTAAACAATATACCATAACTTTAAAGTGTTTTTCCAAATACACGTTTGTTTTCTCAGCAGTTAATGAGGATTATTTTAGTATCACGGTATTAGGAAACCACTATCACGGAATTTGAAGCCACTGTATAACAATGAAGAATCATACATTATATACAAAACTTGTGAAACCGTTGACACTGAATATTGTACAAACTGTAGCTAAAGGTCCAATTAACGTCATTTAAGTGGTATTTGAAAATGTTTATTTTGGCATAAATATAGACTTTATTAGATATGTCACGGAATTAGGCAACCTTACCCTATTGTGTGTGATAGGCCTACAGAAGAGTAAAGTTTCATATTTTCATTTGACTGTATAAAAACTGATTTAATTTTTACGTCTTGTGATTGATAATTCAATCAAATAAACCAAAAATAGGATTTCTTTTGATAAAAGACGAAATCGTTCCAAAACGCGTGAAAAGTAAACACCGTTTTACTTACTTCCTTACTGGTTTTTAAGGAACCCGGAGGTTCATTGCCGCCCTCACATAAGCCCGCCATTGGTCCCTATCCTGAGCAAGATTAATCCATTCTCTATCATCACATCCCACCTCCATCAAATCCATTTTAATATTATCTTCCCATCTACGTCTCGGCCTCCCTAAAGGTCTTTTTCCCTCCGGTCTCTCAACTAACAATCTATATGCATTTCTGGATTCGCCCATACGTGCTACATGCCCTGCCCATCTCAAACGTCTTGATTTAATGTTCCTAATTATGTCGGGTGCAGTTCTGTGTTGTATAACTTTCTCCATTCTCCTGTAACTTCATCCCTCTTAGCCCCAAGTATTTTCCTAAGCACCTTATTCTCAAACATCCTTAACCTATGTTCTTCTCTCAAAGTGAGAGTCGAAGTTTCACAACCATAAAGAACAACCGGTAATATAACTGTTTTATAAATTCTAACTTTCAGATTTTTTGACAGCAGACTGGATGGTAAAAGCTTCTCAACCGAATAATAACAGGCATTTCCCATATTTATTCTGTGTTTAATTTCCTTCGGAGTATCATTTATATTTGTTACTGTTGCTCCAAGATATTTGAACTTCTCCACCTCTTCAAAACATAAATTTCCAATTTTTATATTTCCATTTCGTACAATATTCTGGTCACGAGATATATCATATACTTTATCTTTTCGGGATTTACTTCCAAACCTATCTCTTTACTTGCTTCCAGTAAAATTCCCGTGTTTTCCCTAATCGTTTGTGGATTTTCTCCTAACATATTCACGTCATCCGCATAGACAAGCAGCTGATGTAACCCGTTCAATTCCATATCCTCTCTGTTATCCTGGACTTTCCTAATGACATACTCTAGAGCAAAGTTAAAAAGTAAAGGTGATAGTGCATCTCCTTGCTTTAGCCCACAGTGAATTGGAAACGCATCTGACAGAAACTGACCTATACGGACTCTGCTGTATGTTTCACTGAGACACATTTTAATTAGTCGAACTAGTTTCTTGGGAATACCAAATTCAATAAGAAACACCGTTTTACAGACATCAATTTTTCTTCCCCAGCTCTGACCCTACTCTAAGAATATCTCCGTCGAATGGCTGGCTGCAGGTGCAGATAATATAATTCACCGGCCTGGGAAATTGAGTGAAATGATCTGTATTACGAACGGAGAGTAAAAACACTGAACATGACAAACAAACATCACATTCCGGAGGCGGGATTCGAACCCGCAATCAAACGGTGTTCTGCTCACTAGCGTGACACTAATTGCTAAGAGTATCCTTCCGGTAGTTATTTTTCTGAGAAATAAGCGAAGATTAAAATTAGAAAAAGAAATGTTGGAAGCATTGTAAAGTAACGATGCATCAAACGCTTGTTATGTTAGTTTGTGCGTTCATTCTTTAATTCTTTCATTAATCCTTTCGTTCTTTCATTTCTTTATTCATTTTTTGTTAGTCCATTCATTTGTCCACTTATTTCCTTTTCGTTCAACTCTTTATTCATTCATTAATTCTTTCCTTTGTTACTCATTCACTTGTTTATATACGTTCATTCTTACTTTCATTTATTTTTCCAACTCTTCTTTCATCAATTAATTAATCATTCATACTTGCCCCTCGAACTTCTACTCCGTTCACTTGACCTCCTCCCTCTATCTTCATTTTCTTTACCTTCTTTTTGCACTTTATCTTCCTCTTATTTCCTCCTATATTTTCTCTCTTTTCCTTTATCCCCTCGTTCTCTTTTCCTCTTTTTTTACACTTCGATCTTATTCCAAATATTTCAAGTACCCACCGGTATCTCTTCTTTGGTCTGCCTACTTTTCTACTTCCTTGATTTTGTCATTCATCATTATCTGTATGTGCCTCAACTTTCTTTACAAACATCTGACCGGCGTAGCTCAGTCGGCTAAGGCACTTGCTTGTCTATCCAGAGCTGCTCTCAGGCGTGGGTTCGATTCCCGCTTGGGCTGATTACCTGGTTGAGTTTTTACTGAGGTTTTCCCCAACCGTAAGGCGAATATATTATCATTATTATAATTATTATTAACAATAATTGTCTTATTTTTTTATACTTTGTATGTCTCATTTATTTTGACTTGCTGTTCACATTTTATTATGTTTTTTTTTTTTTCCTTTCTTTCTGTATGTTATATATTATGTCTGATTTCTACATACTTGTTGTTTACATTGTATTATTATTATTATTATTATTATTATTATTATTATTATCTTATTCAGTTTTCTGTGTAAATTGTAGTGCACTTTGTAAATTTGTAGTGTTTTTTGTAACGCAGTTTTACTCCTGGTTGAGTGTTAGAGAAGGCCGTATGGCCTTAACTCTGCCAGGTTAAATAAATTATTATTATTATTATTATTATTATTATTATTATTATTATTATTATTATATCAGAGTAATCTATGGCGAATCCTCGGTCTCATCTCATCTCGCCAAATAGGCCTATCATCTACTGGGTGTTCATTTCAAAGTGTGTCATGACGTCACTGTTGTTGGGTCACCGATTTGAAGCGAGTTTCATTTTATATGTTAGAGAAGTTGCCTATTATTTAAGGCGTTCTTCAATCTGAACTTGAGAACATGTACGGTATAACTTGAACGTCGTAGCAACAGATGGCGGTCTGTACTGTCTGTGTGCTACCATAACCTCTTTCGAACTGTGTTTTGCGCCGGCAAGTCGTACGCAGGGTATTTGTTATCATCGGTTGCGTACGGTAACATTCCACAACACAAATCAAATGCTCCGTGTCCATGTTGACCGTCGAAGTTAATGTCAACAAATACGTAAGTAATCGTCTTAACCCTCTCCCCATATCCCGACAGTACGTATTTCCAAACAGTTCACATTCCTGCCACTACCGGCGTTACCGTACGTATCGGCACGTACTCTTCAGAATGAACGCCGTACTTGCTAGCCAACTTCTCTGCCTCTTAGATTATACACCTGACCTGCGGAAGTGTAGGAAGATTGAATTCTCTAGGCTCATCAGCTAGCCACATGACGGCATGCAGCGAGCCAAGACACATTTTGAACTGAACACCCAGTAGCTATCACAAATTCCACGGACGCTAAGTAACCTAGTAGTTGATATAGCGTCATTAAATAACCAACTAAAAAATAAATATCTGTTTTTTTTTTCTTTTACTTTTAGACTGAATACTTCGACACACATTTCTGTATAGTCTACTAAATCCTCGAGTGTAAAAATTTCGTTTGTTGTTTAAATTTTGGAAGTATACATGTCGTCAAAACACACATTTATGAGTCGTGTTTAAGAATAAAGTGTTGTAGCAAATGATACAATTTTTTATTGTGGAATTTCTACTAGCCTTACCAATTCATTAATCATTTCATTTTCATACTAATTCCCTAGTACATACACTCCACATTAACTCAGTGTCTTACTTGCTTAAAGTACTCATTGAGATTTTTCGACGCTAATGCAATTATCAGGGGTTTTCGACTCGATATTATACGAACACATGACGAGACTCCCATAACATGAGGTCAACATGACGCCGAACTTTCACCTAACACAACACAAGATAGGAATGTTCATGTTCTAGGCCGGGTTCGAACCTATGACTATGGTTTATATGCAGTATTATACATGTGCGTCTTAGCCATTACATAGATTGACAATTAATAATAATAATAATAATAATAATAATAATAGTCTAATAATAGCTTTTATCATCCAGTCTGCTGTCTGAAAGTTAGAATTTATAAAACAGTTATCTTACCGGTTGTTCTTTATGGTTGTGAAACTTGGACTCTCACTTTGAGAGAGGAAGATAGGTTAAGGGTGTTTGAGAATAAGGTGCTTAGGAAAATACTTGGGGCTAAGAGGGATGAAGTTACAGGAATATGGAGAAAGTTACACAACACAGAACTGCACGCATTGTATTCTTCACCTGACATAATTACGAACATTAAATCCAGATGTTTGAGATGGGCAGGGCATGTAGCACGTATGGGCGAATCCAGAAATGCATATAGAGTGTTAGTTGGGAGGCCGGAGGGAAAAAGACCTTTAGGGAGGCCGAGACATAGATGGGAAGATAGTATTAAAATGGATTTGAGGGAGGTGGGATATGATGATAGAGACTGGATTGATCTTGCTCAGGATAGGGACCAATGGCGGGCTTATGTGAGGGTGGCAATGTACCTCCGGGTTCCTTAAAAGCCAGTAAGTAAGTAAGTATAATAATAATAATAATAATAATAATAATAATAATAATAATAACAATAATAATAATAATAATAATAATAATAATAATAATAATAATAATAATAATAATAATAATAATAATGTAAGCAGAAGACGAAATATAACACAAATCCTCCTTCACTATTGCTCTAATGATAGAATTTCTAACTACAAATTTAGCGGACCCGTGCTCGATAACCGGCAGAATAGATTTGTTACTTCTCCTTGAGCCCTGTATGTATATTTTGCATTGTGTTTGTTCTGTGTTGTTTTAGAATGTCGTACCACCATAGTATATGGTTAATATTATCAACCGCTGTGTTGTAACGGTTAGCATGTCTGACCTTGAAACGAGCAGGCCCGGGTTCAAATCCTGGTTGAGACAAGTTACCTAATTTTTCCCTAAACCCATTAAGAGCAAATGCTAGGTAACTTTCGGCGTTGAACCCTGGACTTATTTCGCCGGCATTATCACTTTTATATAATTCAGACGCTAGATAACGACAGCAGTTGATAAAACGTAGTAAAATAATCCATTAAAAACATAATCCAGGAATCCTGCTACTTCTGGTTCAATTGTGTTCGTTTGAAGTCCTCGTAAAAGAGAATGAAATGGACAAAAAATCCCCTAGGTGCAGATTTGGTGATAAAGTTGGTAAAATAATAAGCAGGATGTTCCCGGTTGGCACCCCTGCGGCTCGCACCTGTGCCGGCGGCCCAATCATCTGCATCACTGTGCAGGGCGATAGCGGCGCAGTCACTGGACTGTGACTTATTATGACATCGAGCAGGTGTGTGTGTGTGTGTGTGTGTGCAGATTTCTGTTGCTTCACACGATAATTTGCATCTGCAGAGCTGAGCATTGTCCTGTATTCCATTCGAGGTCGTCCATCCCGCTAGGCGAAGGCAGTTTCTTCGTCAATTGTCAATAATTTTGATTTGATCACATCTCCTCGTATATAATCTCCACTGCACTTGATTGCATGTTTTCTCCGCCCTACAAGAGCAACCTACATCATGTGAAAAGAATCAGAAATGGCTGTTACAAGTATCTTTAACCTAATATTTTATTCAAAAGGTTACAGGGTTTGTAAAATAAACCATATAATGAGCATTTAGACTGTCTTTAGTTACTTGTTTAGGAAGGCTTTCTCAGATTTGAACTTTAACCTAATATTTCAGATAAAAGATACGTGGTTTGCTAACATAAACTACTCGTATGTAATGAATAAATTCCTTCTCTTTACTCTTTTATAAAACCGTCCCTGTTTTAAGTAGGCCTATCTTTGGAATTAATTCTTCTATCAAGTAGCAATGTTCTGCTGGTGGTGTGTGTCAAAGTTTTCTCACTATGGTCGTGTGTTTGAATCCTTTGTATGCCAATGTGACGTCATGTGTTGCGGAACGTCAAAATCTAATGTCGCGTCGTTCCGACTCCAAATCTTGGGAGTCTCACTACCCGCTTATGTAATATTAGGTAAATATATAAGAAAATAAGGACGTAAAGGTGATAAAACTCGTTAACATGACTTCTTTCGGAGTGGAAGTAAAGCCGAAAGACTCTTATTTGCATGCAAAGAAAACTGTTCTCAAATGAGAGAGTTCCAACGAAAATGCCAATCATTTCGTCTTCTAGAGTCCATCTTCACGGAAAAATGTCTATTCCTGTGCTGTTTACACTTTAGATAAACCACTTACAAAAATTCAACTAAGGCGGCCCTTGTCTCAGAGCTGGCGCTTTATTCATTAAGCCACACCGGATTAAGTTCCGATGTCTTATTTAATCCCTCTCATTTTAAGTTCCACCTACTGTGTTCCCCTTTGTTGGCCTACCCTCGTCTACCGTGTCACAATATGTGTGACGCGGAGACTAAGAGGAAAGCAGGAAATAGGATGACTGAGAAAGATGGGTTTGCAGTGAAAGACCTACCATTTGGCAGTAGACTATGTACATCCTCACGTTTAGTTTTATCCTTTAAAATCCTCGTTTATAATGTAGACAGTAAAGTAAAGGTATTAGTCTTACGGAAACAGTAAAATTAACAAGAGAATTTGAGGATTTAGAATGAGAAACGTATATATAAGGAATAATAAATAGTAAGTTATCTAACGACATTGTCGAGTGTGGAATCGATTGTGAGAAGTCGACAGTATATTATGTTATTTTAAAGACGTTGTACAAACTTGAAGGCTATATAGACTTAGTGTTGATGAAATCAATGATACCGAGATGGCATTTTGTCGATATGAGTCCGAAGATTCAGCATAGGACTACCTGACATTCGTCTTATAGTTGGGGAAAACCTCAGAAACAGTTCCAATCAAGTAATCAACGCATCAGGATTCGAATCTACGCCCGAATATAACCCCGGATTATTAGGCAAATTCGCTAACGTCCCAACCATGCCGGTGGCCTACAAATCCATAGTATATAGTGTGTTATTGGTGACGTATTATTGGAAGAGTTCGTTTTGTGGAATTATTTGTCTTTGATTGATCAAAACTAACTTACAGTGTTTGTATTCTATGCCATTCAATTTTTGTTCTTCCATTATCGCATCATTTCTGTTTTCTGATTGCTTGCGCCTAATTTGACATAGATTTAGACACATCAGTTTGGAACTACTAATTTTATGCCATTCCGGTTGCTTCTATAAATCTAGATGAACGGGCTGTGAATGTATCTTTTCAAAGCAATGCTTCTGGCGTTCCTATGAACGTTACGTTTGCTTTTAATTTTCTTTACTGTGAATGAGGATTAAATATATGTGTGTGTAAGAAAGATTGAAAAACACTGTGATTGAAAAAATATACTGTGTTAAGGACTAGCAGAATAGGCTATTGATTATAATGAAACATTCACGTACATATGAGAACCAGGTTTCGGACCTGCCAGATATTTTTAGTTCTGAGTGCACGTGTTCGTACTACCGGGTTCGGCAGTTGCAACTTGGAGTTGACCTTGCTTTGGGCGTAAGCGTACCGACAGTGTAAATCAGCCTTAATTGAAGCTCCAACAGGCGTTTTTTGAGAATATAAAAAGAAATGGCAGAATCAGATGTAAGTGGAAATCGTGATGAAGGGAGCAAATGCCGCGGGCGGCCGACCTACCGGCCAGATGTTGTGTGCGCTACGAGTTTTTGCGCAGATGTCAGGAGGAGCAGTTGGCCGGACTCACGACTCGCAGCATCCTAACAGTGGTCCAGGATCTCAGGAATACTGCAAATCTAACCATAGTGTTACCCCCTAACACAACAAAGGCATTGTTCACGCAAGGAAACCCTTTCGCTATTGGACAATGGAGAAAATGAAGCATATGGAACTGATACAAGGCCGTTACACGCGGAACACCGTGTCCAATACGCAGTCCGTTCCGACGTTTCTTAGTGCACATTCAACAAAATCGTGTCTCTATTCTCTTTTTAAAGGGAGAGGTTGGTGTTTTTTAAAACTTTTTTCCTATTTGGTGTAAAATATTAATTTTTTGTATGTAGAGACCTCATAACTGTAGGAACTCAACCAAATATAAATATTTTGAAAAAAAAAAAATTATTTGGGGGCCCAAATTTGAAAAAAAAAAAAAATATACCCAATGCAGGATTGTACTAAAAGCGATATATCTAAACCGTTTTTAAAGATAGATTCAAACTTTTTCTTGCAATGTATTTGCAAAAGCATGTTCTACAAACTGTCTGTAACAGAATTTTGATATTAGTCCCTACGATTGTAAAATAAACAATTAAAATTTAATAACAATTTTCTTATTTCCTTTCTTGCAAACAAACGGACGTATTTTTAAAATGAAATCAATTAACAAAATTCTGTTACAGAGAAAAGTTTCCTAATAGTCCAAAGAATGTGTGTTCTAAATTTCATGCATGTATCTTTAATAGTTCAAAAAATATATCCATTTTTGTCTGGCAATGTAGCAAAAAAAAAAAAAACGAAGTTACTAGAAGCCGATAAAAGTGGGCGTGTGATTGAAGGTCCATAGCGCAGAAGTTTAAAAATGGCGACTCAACATCCGATAAGGGCACAAATACCCACAAAATGTTATGCTATGCATTCCACACATATAACAGAGTATTTTAAAGATTTTTTTTTTGTTAATTTACTAATTTTTCACCAAAAAATACCATCCTCTCCCCTTCAGATTAAATTAAAGTTTAAAATTGAACTATAGGCTTACTACGTTCGATTACCTGTCGCCTTCGGTGGTAAAGTAGTTGTAATCAGGATTTAAACTAGCAAATAAATAATTGTCGCAAAAATACACAGATGGAAAATTATATTTGTTCAAATTGCGAAAATCTTGTGCAATATTATAAATAGTTCTACAGAAAAATAAAATGAATAAAGTAGGGTAATGTTGCCTATATCGCACCACTTTATAATTTTTATTGAACAATACAGTTTTTATTTTCTGCATTCCTTTACAGAGATACATTCCCAGAAAATTTACCTTTCATGTAAAAAGAATCCTTGAATTTGATTTAATATTTTTTAATTAGAAAGACATTTTCGAAACACTTAGGGGAGAGTCGGGTAGTATCGGACATCGGTTAGTATCGGACAGTGTGTTTCTTTCATCTACCACCATATGGTAGTACCTGAATGACATGGTTACGTTTCTCTATGCGACATCAATCAGGTACTATCATCGTGTGGTAGATGAAAGAAACTCACTGTCCGATATTACCCGCTGTCCGATACTACCCGACTCTCCCCTATCAGTGGTGCCATTTAGGCAACTATTTTCCTAAATAGCACCTGCGGTTTCTTAAATCGCACCTCTTTAACTGCAGGGAACAGGATGAAGGAAAGCTTTTAATATTGAACATATTGAACATTACTTAATATGAATAATGTAATAAATGCAAATTACAATTTCATTGAAATTAATGAAAGAGAATAACCGATCTTCAAATGAAATAAAAATAATAGAGCGTAAATTACGTAACATTTAAACTCTCTGAATGCGTTTTTTATTCTTACACATTTGCCATGTGCTTTACCAGACAGTTTAGACTGTAAACTGCGTCACTTTTTCTCCACGATTATCTCGAAGCCGCCTAAGAACTGCTTCATGATATAGCTGTCTGAAATGATTTGAAGATAGCTGTCTGAAATGATTTTAAGATAGCAACATCTGAAGGGTGGGGCTATGAGTAGGCCTATTATGTCGAGGAAGCTGAAAAACATGGAAATTTTACTTGAAGCAATTAAAGCGATAGGTTTGGAAGTAAATCCCGAAAAGACAAAGTATATGATTATGTCTCGTGACCAGAATATTGTACGAAATGGAAATATAAAAATTGGAGATTTATTCTTCGAAGAGGTGGAAAAATTCAAATATCTTGGCGTAACATTAACAAATATAAATGACACTCGAGAGGAAATTAAACGCAGAATAAATACGGAAACGCCTGTTATTATTCGGTTCAGAAGCTTTTGTCATCTAGTCTGCTGTCAAAAAATCTGAAAGTTAGAATTTATAAAACAGTTATATTACCGGTTGTTCTGTATGGTTGTGAAACTTGGACTCTCACTTTGAGGGAGGGGCAGAGATTAAGAGTGTTTGAGAATAAAGTGCTTAGGAAGATATTTGGGGCTAAGAGGGATGAAGTTTCAGGAGAATGGAGAAAGTTACACAACACAGAACTGCACGCATTGTATTCTTCACCTGACATAATTAGGAACATTAAATCCAGACGTTTGAGATGGGCAGGGCATGTAGCACGTATGGGCGAATCCAGAAATGCATATAGAGTGTTAGTTGGGAGGCCGAAGAAAAAAAGACCTTTAGGGAGGCCGAGACGTAGATGGGAAGATAATATTAAAATGGATTTGTGGGAGGTGGGGTATGATGATAGAGAATGGATTAATTTTGCTCAGGAAAGGGACCAATGGCGGGCTTATGTGAGGGCTGCAATGAACCTCGGGTTCGTTAAAAGCCATTTGTAAGTAAGTATTTGTAACACGATATTGATAAGGAACTAGACACCTACACTTGAGTATTATTTTGAATGTTTATTCCTGAGCTGTAGGCCTACTAGTAACTAGGAAATCCAAGTTAGTGAAGGCTGAAAAGATGAGTTATGAGTGAGAAGCATATTGTTGTACAATAGCATTCACGGACTCCCCAACCCCTTCCTCTTGAATGCCCGATTGATGTAGGGGTAGTTTTATCTCCGGAGATGATAGCATCACATACACACATGAGTCACTCCGGAATCTAATGCCAACGGATGACTTTTAACACGCGCTCTCGCCTAATGCTCCCTCGGGCCATTTCGCCCGTGAGGGTCCTGACTCAACTGTCGCGTAGCCGGAAGCTCCCAGACTATCTTATCGGGTGAGTGCTCCCTGCTTTATGGATGTGCAATCCGGAACATTTCTCTTTCTTCCGATGTGCAGACACGCGTAGCTGAATAATCGGGGGATCAAGTTATTGTATATTTCTACCATTCTTCTTTTCGTCCTCTTATATCTTTTCGTCTGCGGTTAGTTGTAGAGATTCAGTCGATTGTTTCTGAGTTGTCAGACATACAACAGTATGACTAGCCATTTCATATCCACCCCAGATAAAACTGGGGATGAAAAGTACTTAGTATTTTATAATATACAGAGACATCATTTTATTTTTACTTCAGTTTTTATTGTACCTTATTTTTTAATGTACTTCACTCCCACCCCTTCTACTAATGAAGTTCAACCGTCCTCCATACAGACCAAGACCGCATATACAGTCATAGTAGCCTTACGGCAGCACATTGTGGCTCGCAATAATAGCTGTGCATTTCTCTTGCTTCCTACCTCCCCAACCCCCACCCTCTCACTCACTGGAATCAAACTCCGTTCCATTTGTATTTGTCTCTGACCTGCGAGTGGCGTATCGTCGCAATATCTCTCTCGAAACCATGTACCTCTACAAAAACGAAAGTTTCAAGTAAGATGGGAGGATGCATTTTTTTGCTGTCAATATGATGAGAATATTAAATGTATGATTTGTTCACAAGTATTACGAGGAAAACGGTTGTATAACATAAAACAGCATTATACTACATGTTACTCATGAAACATTAAAAGGTTAAGTGTTATTATTATTATTATTATTATTATTATTATTATTATTATTATTATTATTATTATCATCATCATTATCATCTCTGTACGTCGATTCTTTTTCATCAGATGTACGAATAATGAAGTTAGATCTTCAATTTAAACTCATAGATTTACAATGAAAGCTAGATGTAAGGACTTGATAAATGTTGAACTTTTCAAATCTTTGTCAGAAAATAAATATCCGAAGCTTCGTTCTTTCGCTCTCTCTTTTGAAGCCATGTTCGCTACAACTTAAGTTTGTGAAAAAATTATTTTCAATAATGAAAATAGTAAAAACCAAATTTAGATCACGACTGACAGACAAATACCTTCGTGATCAACTACGACTGGCAGTAAGTGACATAATTCCTGATTTTGAAACTTTGTCGCAGAGACATTCTGAAGATAGTTAATTTTAAGTTGTGATAATGTGTCCTATGTTTTCTTATTCATTTCTATCTTCATTGCACGTGCTAAATATTAGTAGCCTTATTCTGTATAAAATTATATTTAAGTGCTTGACGTAAGGAAAATGAAAATCCGTTAATAAGTCAGACAGTTGCTTCACTTCCCTTTCGGGTATCCGCCTCCCTCCATAGTGCTATGCACGTTGTCGGTTACACAGTGGCTCGGCGCACGATCGCATTTTCGCCACGGCTGCCTTACGGTCATAGTAAACAGTACGTTCCAAAAATATGTTCGCGTTTTCCAGTGACGACAGAGCTTTCAATATCGAATCATTTTCGCACAGGTACTGTCGTCCATTTGCCTACGTCGCTTCCCGGTTTCCCCCACCAGCTTCTGCTAGGCCCTCTGTAAAGGCTAGTGGCTGGGCTGTCTTAGCTCTTTTCTGAGAACATTAATTTCTGTTAGGAATTGGACGTCTACGTAATATTATACAACTGTTTAAAATAACTTAAATAAAAAGGCCTCGTTAAGTAATTAACTGTCACGTGATTTCCCCCCTTTCTACTACCCTGCTACATAACCACTTGGACGGACAGTAGATAGCATGTCTGAGTAATTTTATCTTTTCGGATCGGGAGAAGTGAAGATTGAATTTACAGTACGTAAGGTACTCTTTTATAGAGTAGGTACAGAATTATTTCGACATGGACGAAAATGGCAGACAAGTTTTCCCTGGAGTACTCCCTCAGAAATCCATGCTAAGAATTCGATAGCCCTTCAAAATCCATTGCCCTCAGTCGGGTTTGAACCCATGAACTTTGGAAACTTTGGATTCAGTAGTTTACATGGTGACTGTGGAGATGACAATGATTGAAATTTTTGGTGCGCTCCGTTCTCTCTCTTGTGACGAATTTGGATCAATACTAGACATTCAAATGGTCTTGACTTTCCAGATAGTTTCAATAGGCTTCTATTTCTTCTACAAACTCTCTCTCCTACTTTGTTAAATGTTTCACACACGCCTATTAAATGACTCACACATTTTAATTAAAGTCTCTCCACGGTAACAATAAAAACACTATGACAAATTACATCCCGAAAATTACTTCATACTTTTACTAACGTGTTATGTAATATTGTGTACAACGCAAGCCTTGTAATCAATTCGCATTTTCCATTATAATTCCCCTCGTTTCTTCAGCTGTTATTTTATAAAACGCACACAGAATTGCTGATGTTTCATAACTGCATCACGTATACAGAAAGGTTTACAACAAAACGATGAAAACATTTATCAAGTCATTCGGAGGATGAACATTGTCATCGAAGGACAGATTTAGCCGGCACGAAATATCGTGACCGTGGTGTCACTACAGTCTGGATTCTAGACCTTCTCTGTTGATGAGTATTGTTGCTTGTCGTGATGATTCTTACACCAGTGAAAGTTGCAGGGGGCACAGACTTATTCAAAGCCACCTGTAGGTCTACAGCGGACACATAAGAATGCCATTGTTTCTCCTGTTTTGCAGTCTCACGAACGCCAAGAGGTGATGAGAAAAATATGAAAATTGTTTCCCATGGAATTCTTCAGTATAAGCGCTGAAAATTTGCCATCATATTCCATTAGAAGAGAATAGACTTTGATCTTTTAGAAACAAGAAGTTGTAGTCATTCAGACGTGCGTACCTGGAAGCAATGAATTCGTTCCCACGATGTGAAATAGTAGTTAATTATTAATTCAACCAGTTCAATTACTTTCATACATTGGTAAAATTGAATTTCGTAGACTTAATGAAATTACAGACAGTTATGCAACAGTAACAAATATAAATGACACTCCGGAGGAAATTAAACGCAGAATAAATATGGGAAATGCCTGTTATTATTCGGTTCAGAAGCTTTTGTCATCCAGTCTGCTGTCCAAAAATCTGAAAGTTAGAATTTATAAAACAGTTATATTACCGGTTGTTCTGTATGGCTGTGAAACTTGGACTCTCACTTTGAGAGAGGAACAGAGACTACGGGTGTTTGAGAATAAGATTCTTAGGAAAATATTTGGGGCTAAGAGGGATGAAGTTTCAGGAGAATGGAGAAAGTTACACAACACAGAACTGCACGCATTGTATTCTTCACCTGACATAATTAGGAACATTACATCCAGATGTTTGAGATGGGCAGGGCATGTAGTACGTATGGGCGAATCCAGAAATACATATAGAGTGTTAGTTGGGAGGCCAGAGGGGAAAAGACTTTTGAGGAGGCCGAGACGTAGATGGGAAGATAATATTAAAATGGATTTGAGGGAGGTGGGGTATGATGATAGAGACTGGATTAATCTTTCTCAGGATAGGGACCAATGGCGGGCTTATGTGGGGGCGGCAATGAACCTCCGGGTTCCCTAAAAGCCAGTAATTAATTAAGTACAGACAGTTATGCATTCAATTTAGATGTCCGTCAGGATGATCAAGTTCAATGAAATTACAAATTGTTATAATGAACCTAAATACTCATTATGCGTTAGAATTTTCCTTAAATATGAATTTTAATATCAGATTTAAATCGTTTCCACACAGGAAAACCTCTTAAATGCGTATTATATATTTTACATTTGTCACGTAAAATTTGCAAATATATGCATGTAGTATTAATTAATTAAAGTTCCTTTTAATTTTCCTTGCATAATATAATACAAGACGCACATCTAGATTGCTTCACAATATACTTTTGTGCGAGATCGTGCGTATTTGCTTGGTTCCCGCACAAAACTAATCCGCGGAAAGTGTAAAATTCCACAATCAGTATTCCCAACCTAACACACACAACAATTTCCCTCTTCTTACCGCTTAAGTGACATATTGATTTCACTGCTTTAGGCTTTTAACATATTATTTTTAGAGACGTTTAACATAGTAATAATTATAAATTGGAAACTTACCACTGCAATTTCACCTAAATTGCAATGTTAATTATTGTTTTTAAATATTTGCAAAAATCATTACATAACCTTACCGTTTGTTTTAAGTTCGCATTTGTAGACTAGGGAAAAAAAAAAGACAGATGTATATCACGGCCTGCTGGAGTATAGTAAACACAGAAAACATTTCAAAGCAACAATGTTGAAGATAGATATTTTTGTTTTACAAATTTGCCGTCATTGAACAGAAACCAAGATGGAGATTTTCATTGCGACTAATTAGAAATTCGTCTTTCAGGTATGTAATAAACGATCTTCGCACAAAATAATGTACGATACACGAGCGGTATGTTTTCTTTGAATTCTCGGAAATTAAAAAAGCTCAACTACGTTTCGCTTTTTTCAAACTTTTCCTCGAACATGAAAACTTCAACATACCGCTCTTGTAACGCATATTACTATAACAAATACACTGACAGAATTACAATAGTTTATTGTATACGGACTACTGATATTACAAACATACACCGAAACTCAAGATAAGTCATTATAACATGCAAGGCGACATAAGACTGATCCCGTACGACGGAACTTCTTGACGACAGCTAACATTGTTGTGTTATTCGGTGCTGCATTGTTAAATCACTCCTGGTAATAAGGTGATCAGATAAACTAAGATAAATTAAGGGAATATATGAAGTAATAAGGTGATCAGATAAATTAAGTAAATTAAGGGAATATGTGAAGTAGTAAGGTGATCAGATAAATTAAGTAAATTAAGGGAATATGTGAAGTAATAAGGTGATCAGATAAATTAAGTAAATTAAGGGAATATGTGAAGTAGTAAGGTGATGAGATAAATTAAGATAAATTAAGGGAATATGTGAAGTAGTAAGGTGATCAGATAAATTAAGTAAATTAAGGGAATATGTGAAGTAGTAAGGTGATCAGATAAATTAAGATAAATTAAGGGAATATGTGAAGTAATAAGGTGATCAGATAAACTAAGATAAATTAAGGGAATATATGAAGTAATAAGGTGATCAGATAAATTAAGTAAATTAAGGAAATATGTGAAGTAGTAAGGTGATCAGATAAATTAAGTAAATTAAGGGAATATGTGAAGTAATAAGGTGATCAGATAAATTAAGTAAATTAAGGGAATATGTGAAGTAGTAAGGTGATGAGATAAATTAAGATAAATTAAGGGAATATGTGAAGTAGTAAGGTGATCAGATAAATTAAGTAAATTAAGGGAATATGTGAAGTAGTAAGGTGATCAGATAAATTAAGATAAATTAAGGGAATATGTGAAGTAATAAGGTGATCGGATAAATTAAGTAAATTAAGGGAATATGTGAAGTAGTAAGGTGATCAGATAAATTAAGATAAATTAAGGGAATATATGAAGTAATAAAGTGATCAGATAAATTAAGTAAATTAAGGGAATATGTGAAGTAGTAAGGTGATCAGATAAATTAAGATAAATTAAGGGAATATGTGAAGTAGTAAGGTGATCAGATAAATTAAGTAAATTAAGGGAATATGTGAAGTAATAAGGTGATCAGATAAATTAAGTAAATTAAGGGAATATGTGAAGTAGTAAGGTGATGAGATAAATTAAGATAAATTAAGGGAATATGTGAAGTAGTAAGGTGATCAGATAAATTAAGTAAATTAAGGGAATATGTGAAGTAGTAAGGTGATCAGATAAATTAAGATAAATTAAGGGAATATGTGAAGTAATAAGGTGATCGGATAAATTAAGTAAATTAAGGGAATATGTGAAGTAGTAAGGTGATCAGATAAATTAAGATAAATTAAGGGAATATATGAAGTAATAAAGTGATCAGATAAATTAAGTAAATTAAGGGAATATGTGAAGTAGTAAGGTGATCAGATAAATTAAGATAAATTAAGGGAATATATGAAGTAGTAAGGTGATCAGATAAATTAAGTAAATTAAGGGAATATATGAAGTAATAAGGTGATCAGATAAATTAAGGTGATCAGATAAAGTAAATTAAGGGAATATGTGAAGTAGTAAGGTGATCAGATAAATTAAGATAAATTAAGGAATATAAATTGAAGTAATAAGGGAAAGGTGATCAGATAAATTAAGATAAATTAAGGGAATATATGAAGTAGTAAGGTGATCAGATAAATTAAGTAAATTAAGGGAATATATGAAGTAATAAGGTGATCAGATAAATTAAGTAAATTAAGGGAATATGTGAAGTAGTAAGGTGATCAGATAAATTAAGTAAATTAAGGGAATATGTGAAGTAGTAAGGTGATCAGATAAATTAAGTAAATTAAGGGAATATGTGAAGTAGTAAGGTGATCAGATAAATTAAGATAAATTAAGGGAATATATGAAGTAGAATAAGGTGATCAGATAAATTAAGTAAATTAAGGGAATATGTGAAGTAGTAAGGTGGTGATAAAGATAAATTAAGGGAATAAATTAAGGTGAATAAATTGTAAATTAAGGAATAGTGAAGTAAGGTGATCAGATAAATTAAGTAAATTAAGGGAATATATGAAGTAATAAGGTGATCAGATAAATTAAGTAAATTAAGGGAATATGTGAAGTAGTAAGGTGATCAGATAAATTAAGTAAATTAAGGGAATATATGAAGTAATAAGGTGATCAGATAAATTAAGTAAATTAAGGAATATGAAGTGAAGTAGTAAGGTGATCAGATAAATTAAGTAAATTAAGGGAATATATGAAGTAGTAAGGTGATCAGATAAATTAAGTAAATTAAGGGAATATGTGAAGTAGTAAGGTGATCAGATAAATTAAGTAAATTAAGGGAATATGTGAAGTAGTAAGGTGATCAGATAAATTAAGTAAATTAAGGGAATATGTGAAGTAGTAAGGTGATCAGATAAATTAAGTAAATTAAGGGAATATATGAAGTAATAAGGTGATCAGATAAATTAAGTAAATTAAGGGAATATATGAAGTAGTAAAGTAAATTAAGGGAATATATGAAGTAGTAAGGTGATCAGATAAATTAAGTAAATTAAGGGAATATATGAAGTAGTAAGGTGATCAGATAAATTAAGTAAATTAAGGGAATATGTGAAGTAGTAAGGTGATCAGATAAATTAAGTAAATTAAGGGAATATGTGAAGTAGTAAGGTGATCAGATAAATTAAGATAAATTAAGGGAATATGTGAAGTAGTAAGGTGATGAGATAAATTAAGTAAATTAAGGGAATATGTGAAGTAGTAAGGTGATCAGATAAATTAAGATAAATTAAGGGAATATGTGAAGTAGTAAGGTGATCAGATAAATTAAGTAAATTAAGGGAATATGTGAAGTAGTAAGGTGATCAGATAAATTAAGATAAATTAAGGGAATATGTGAAGTAGTAAGGTGATCAGATAAATTAAGTAAATTAAGGGAATATGTGAAGTAGTAAGGTGATCAGATAAATTAAGTAAATTAAGGAAATATATGAAGTAATAAGGTGATCAGATAAATTAAGATAAATTAAGGGAATATGTGAAATAGTAAGGTGATGAGATAAATTAAGTAAATTAAGGGAATATGTGAAGTAGTAAGGTGATCAGATAAATTAAATAAATTAAGGGAATATGTGAAGTAGTAAGGTGATCAGATAAATTAAGATAAATTAAGGGAATATGTGAAGTAGTAAGGTGATCAGATAAATTAAGATAAATTAAGGGAATATGTGAAGTAGTAAGGTGATCAGATAAATTAAGTAAATTAAGGGAATATGTGAAGTAGTAAGGTGATCAGATAAATTAAGATAAATTAAGGGAATATGTGAAGTAGTAAGGTGATGAGATAAATTAAGTAAATTAAGGGAATATGTGAAGTAGTAAGGTGATCAGATAAATTAAGTAAATTAAGGGAATATGTGAAGTAGTAAGGTGATCAGATAAATTAAGATAAATTAAGGGAATATGTGAAGTAGTAAGGTGATCAGATAAATTAAGATAAATTAAGGGAATATGTGAAGTAGTAAGGTGATCAGATAAATTAAGATAAATTAAGGGAATATGTGAAGTAGTAAGGTGATCAGATAAATTAAGTAAATTAAGGGAATATGTGAAGTAGTAAGGTGATCAGATAAATTAAGATAAATTAAGGGAATATATGAAGTAGTAAGGTGATCAGATAAATTAAGTAAATTAAGGGAATATGTGAAGTAGTAAGGTGATCAGATAAATTAAGATAAATTAAGGGAATATGTGAAGTAGTTATGTGATGAGATAAATTAAGTAAATTAAGGGAATATGTGAAGTAGTAAGGTGATCAGATAAATTAAGTAAATTAAGGGAATATGTGAAGTAGTAAGGTGATCAGATAAATTAAGTAAATTAAGGGAATATGATAAATTGAAGTAGTAAGGTGATCAGATAAATTAAGATAAATTAAGGGAATATGTGAAGTAGTAAGGTGATCAGATAAATTAAGATAAATTAAGGAATATGTGAAGTAGTAAGGTGATCAGATAAATTAAGATAAATTAAGGGAATATGTGAAGTAGTAAGGTGATCAGATAAATTAAGATAAATTAAGGGAATATGTGAAGTAGTAAGGTGATCAGATAAATTAAGATAAATTAAGGGAATATATGAAGTAGTAAGGTGATCAGATAAATTAAGTAAATTAAGGGAATATGTGAAGTAGTAAGGTGATCAGATAAATTAAGATAAATTAAGGGAATATGTGAAGTAGTAAGGTGATCAGATAAATTAAGATAAATTAAGGGAATATATGAAGTAGTAAGGTGATCAGATAAATTAAGTAAATTAAGGGAATATGTGAAGTAGTAAGGTGATCAGATAAATTAAGATAAATTAAGGGAATATGTGAAGTAATAAGTTGATCAGATAAATTAAGTAAATTAAGGGAATATATGAAGTAATAAGGTGATCAGATAAATTAAGTAAATTAAGGGAATATGTGAAGTAATAAGGTGATCAGATAAATTAAGTAAATTAAGGGAATATGTGAAGTAATAAGGTGATCAGATAAATTAAGTAAATTAAGGGAATATGTGAAGTAGTAAGGTGATCAGATAAATTAAGTAAATTAAGGGAATATGTGAAGTAGTAAGGTGATCAGATAAATTAAGTAAATTAAGGGAATATGTGAAGTAGTAAGGTGATCAGATAAATTAAGTAAATTAAGGGAATATGTGAAGTAGTAAGGTGATCAGATAAATTAAGTAAATTAAGGGAATATGTGAAGTAGTAAGGTGATCAGATAAATTAAGTAAATTAAGAGAATATGTGAAGTAATAAGGTGATCAGATAAATTGAGTAAATTAAGGGAATATGTGAAGTAGTAAGGTGATCAGATAAATTAAGTAAATTAAGGGAATATGTGAAGTAGTAAGGTGATCAGATAAATTAAGATAAATTAAGGGAATATGTGAAGTAGTAAGGTGATCAGATAAATTAAGATAAATTAAGGGAATATGTGAAGTAGTAAGGTGAAGCAAATAACGCAATATAAACCGTCTCTAGGAACTGTGGGATCATTTCACCAACAGTTATTTGACCAATATATCGGACATCGTTGTACACACATACTAAAGTGTTTCGCAAAATTGACATAATTAATGCCATATACACATAATATGTGATGGAAATTCAGAACTCTTTCCTTGTAATAACCCGCACCTTGCGGGACAGCAGTGAACTCGCAAACAAATCACGCTAACCTCATTCCAACCAAACCGACAACTGAAATCGGGGCTCGAACGGGGTGCAGATGTTTGACTTGGCACCTGTGTGCAAGCTGTTATTCCCAGAGACATCTGTGTACGGCGCACGTGTGCGTCAGTGTGGAACGCAAGCGTCGCGACGTGCTTGTCAACTGTTCTCTTCCCCTACACCTCAAGGGAAATAAAGAGTCACCCCTGTCTGTCAGCTGGTCGACTCCATGACTCCGTAATGAGCATCGCTTTTGTTACGTAAAACCTTTTAGGTACGGTTTTAGTTTACTTAATCCTGATCAGGTGCAATTTGGGTCCCAGAGGCCTGGAAGCTAATAATCAGTTGTGTCTGCTAATGATTACTACTAAGTTACATGAAGACGAAATGTTTGGATGGATCAAATTTGATCCAGAGTTTACTTTTTCTTTGGACTAAAATAATATTTATCTATAGTAATATCACAACAGGTCTGAGATTCGTCGATAAATCCACAAGCGAAGCTACACATGGATTCATGCTCATCGATTTACGTGGAAACAGTTGGCGACACTGACTAAAAAAAAAGAACGACCATGCTATAAATTGATAGTGACTATCACACTTTTACTACGTCACACTACTTTTGACCAATAAAACGGTACGAAAGGACGTGTTCCAACCAATCATGGATGCTTATCGCACAATTTTATCGCGTCCCCAGCATTTGTTTAATTTTATCGCGTCCCTAGCATCTGTTTATTTTTATCACTACCCTAGCATTTGTTTCTTTGTTTGCCAACATTTCAAACTGCACTGGTCTGGACGTCAAAAACAGAAAATTACAAACCACTCCAGTCGATGCACAGCACTTTCAAATATGACTCGCATTGGCATTCAAGAACAAAAATTAATAATAAAGATCACTGGTCATAGCTGTGCATCTTCACTGAAATCCTATTTACAAATAAATGAAGATCACCATTCGGAAATCTTGAATAAGTTGAGGGATACACCATGTACACCAACGAGTTCACTTCTTTTACGCAAACGTCCAATATAACATCCACTGAACCACCAACCACTAAAACATTCAAATTTGAAAATTGTACTTTCAATAATTGTTTCTTTTTAAATTATTCATGTTCATTTTTTATTTCATCATCGTTAATTAAAATGTTTCTTGTTTATTTCATCATCCCTAATTAAAACTTTTCTAACACTCGTTTATATTATTTATGTTATGTTTGTTATAGCTTCTGCTATATGATATTATGGATAGTCACGTATCAGAGATTGTTTAATACTAAGATTTATTGAAAATCATCTCTAAAGTGACATTGATTACTAGGATCGGGATAATTGAAGTGGAATGCAACTGTTTTCCATGTATGGTGGGTCCCTATCACCACGGCATGGCGCGTCCTCAGGTTGCGGATAGAGGAGACGGCCTCCAGATATGGAGGGTAGCTGCGAATATATTGAATAAGCAGTCGTGGACAGCCGATAAGGGGTGGTCCTCCAGCTTGGGGGTTGGGCGAAGGGCTAACAACCCATCACCGTAAAAAAACAGCTTGTTACGAATTCCTACAGTAAGCCTCGGAATAGGACTGATTCTCTGGCACGACCACAGCAAAGGAATAAGGTTTTGAGATTTGGCACTTGGAACGTAACTAGTCTTTATAGAACAGGAGGGGTAACATTAGTAGCAAAAGAACTAGCTAGATATAGAATAGACTTCATAGGAGTACAAGAGGTTAGGTTAGATGGGAATGGCATATCACAAATAGGAGATTACTTGTTGTATTATGGGGAAGGAAACAATAATCACCAATTAGGAACAGGATTCTTTGTACATAAAAGAATAAAATCAGCAGTAAAAAGGTCGAATTTATCAGTGACAGGTTATCATATTTAGTACTTAAGGGTAGATGGTGCGACATCATAGTTATAAAAGCTCACGCCCCTACAGAAGAGAAAGACGACTATATAAAGGATAGCTTCTATGAGGAATTGGAACATACTTTTGATCAGTTCCCTAGATATCATATGAAAATTTTATTGGGGGATTTCAACGCTAAAGTAGGACGGGAGGATATTTTTAGACCAACTATTGGAAAAGAGAGCCTACACGCAATTAGTAGTGACAATGGAGTTAGATTAGTCAACTTTGCCACATCGAAAAATTTAATTGTCAAAAGTACAACATTCCCCCATAAGGATATACATAAATATACTTGGACTTCTCCAGATGGATTGACACACAACCAAATAGATCACATCTTGATAGATAAACGGAGACATTCTAGTATAGTAGATATTCGAACTTTCAGGGGTGCAGACTGTAATTCTGACCATTATTTGGTGATTGGAGAATTAAGAGAAAGATTATCAGTAGCCAAGCGAGTAGAGCAACAAGTTAATATTACTAAATTCAATATTTTGAAATTAAAGGACGAGGAAGCTAAGCAAAATTATCAGGTCGAAATTTCGAATAGGTTTGCCACTTTAGAAAGTTCCGACGAAGTTGAGAAAGAATTAGATGTTAATAGCGTGTGGGAAAATATCAGAGATAGTATCAAAATTGCAGCTGAGCAGAGCATAGGTTATTATGAAACTAAGAAAAAGAAACCGTGGTTTGATGAAGATTGTTGCATGGTGGTAGAAAGAAGGAAACAGGCAAAATTGAAATTCTTACAGGATCCAGTTGAGGAGAAGAGAGATAATTATTTCAATGAAAGACGGGAAGCAAGTCGTACACTTAGGAATAAAAAGAGAGGTTACTTGAAGGAAAAACTGAATGAGGTAGAAACAAATAGTAAGAATAAAAACATTCGAGATTTATATAAGGGTATAAAGGAATTTAAGAACGGATATCAGCCAAGGGTAAACGTGATCAAGGATGAGAATGGTGACTTGCTTGCAGACTCTCCATCAATCCTAAACAGATGGAAAAACTATTTTGCGCAACTACTAAATGTACATAGGCCAAATAGAAATGATCGGGACGAAATTGAAATACAAACTGCTGAGCCATTTATACCCGAACCCACGCTTTCAGAAGTCGAAATTGCGATAGAAAATCTGAAAAAGTACAAGTCTCCAGGTATCGATCAAATTCCAGCAGAATTAATACAAGAGGGTGGAAGTGCATTATATAGCGAAATTTATAAACTTGTACTTGCTATTTGGGAAAAGGAAATTGTACCAGAACAATGGAAGGAGTCCATAATTGTACCTATTTTTAAAAAAGGGGACAAAACCAACTGTGGTAACTTTCGAGGAATATCACTTTTGTTGACGTCGTACAAAATTTTGTCCAATATTCTTTTGAGGAGATTAACTCCGTACGTAGATGAAATTATTGGGGATCATCAGTGCGGTTTTCGGCGTAATAGATCGACTATTGATCAGATTTTTGTATTCGGCAGATAATGGAGAAAAAATGGGAGTATAAGGGTACAGTACATCAGTTATTCATAGATTTCAAAAAGGCTTATGACTCGGTTAAGAGGGAAGTATTATATGATATTCTTATTGAATTTGGTATTCCCAAGAAACTAGTTCGATTAATTAAAATGTGTCTCAGTGAAACATACAGCAGAGTCCGTATAGGTCAGTTTCTATCTGATGCTTTTCCAATTCACTGCGGGCTAAAGCAGGGAGATGCACTATCACCTTTACTTTTAACTTCGCTTTAGAATATGCCATTAGGAAAGTTCAGGATAACAGGCAGGGTTTGGAATTGAACGGGCTACATCAGCTTCTTGTCTATGCAGATGACGTGAATATGTTAGGAGAAAATACACAAACGGTTAGGGAAAACACGGAAATTTTACTTGAAGCAAGTAAAGCGATCGGTTTGGAAGTAAATCCCGAAAAGACAAAGTATATGATTATGTCTCGTGACGGGAATATTGTACGAAATGGAAATATAAATATTGGAGATTTATCCTTCGAAGAGGTGGAAAAATTCAAATATCTTGGAGCAACAGTAACAAATATAAATGACACTCGGGAGGAAATTAAACGCAGAATAAATATGGGAAATGCGTGTTATTATTCGGTTGAGAAGCTCTTATCATCCAGTCTGCTGTCCAAAAATCTGAAAGTTAGAATTTATAAAACAGTTATATTACCGGTTCTTCTATATGGCTGTGAAACTTGGACTCTCACTCTGAGAGAGGAACATAGGTTAAGGGTTTTTGAGAATAAGGTGCTTAGGAAAATATTTGGGGCTAAGCGGGATGAAGTTACAGGAGAATGGAGAAAGTTACACAACACAGAACTGCACGCATTGTATTCTTCACCTGACATAATTAGGAACTTGAAATCCAGACGTTTGAGATGGGCAGGGCATGTAGCACGTATGGGCGAATCCAGAAATGCATATAGAGTGTTAGTTGGGAGACCGGAGGGAAAAAGACCTTTAGGGAGGCCGAGACGTAGATGGGAGGATAATATTAAAATGGATTTGAGGGAGGTTGGGTATGATGATAGAGACTGGCTTAATCTTGCACAGGATAGGGACCAATGGCGGGCTTATGTGAGGGCGGCAATGAACCTTCGGGTTCCTTAAAAGCCATTTGTAAGTAAGTAAGTAAGTAATGCAACTGTTTTAATAAAAATGAAACTGAATCAACAAAGCCTTCTTGACCAGTAACAGAGTTCAATGAAGATTCCATAGTTGGCACAACTGATACCAAGAAAACGGCTAATAATAACACACTGCTGCCATCTACTAGCGTAATATTTATAATGTTGAGATGGTACAAATTTGAAGACAGTTTTGTATTTTTGTAAGTCAATTAATATTTTATTATATTGGAGTACTTCGTTACTTATAATCTTTATACTCGTATTATACTTTCTTTCTTCTAATCGTGTAATAGTCAATTAAATCCCACTCGAGTTTTGAGTTTCTCTAGATAAATAAAAACCTCTAGTGAGATTACTGTTGATAAATCGAGCTGCAGAAATTATCGCATTGTTTTGACTGTGATTGGTTGGAATTCAAAATTTCATTACACTTCACTGGCCGAAAATGGAATGACGTCATATAAACGAAATAATCTTTAATCATCCCACCTTGTGCAGGACAGATTGTGTAGTTCGAATTCTCAATATATAATAATAATAATAATAATAATAATAATAATAATAATAATAATAATAATAATAATGTTTTATTTTCGCTGGCAGAGTTAAGGCCATAAGGCTTTCTCTTCTACTCAACCAGCCTTAATCAATACAATACATATTTAAATTATAAATATTTACACTACACTTAAAAGATTCTCCAGCAATATTCTTCAGTTAAGTTTTAACGACTAGTAGAGTACATATTTATTTAAATTTAGATAAACCTATAAGGTAAAGAATTAACTTAATATATGAGCTAATTTAATTCAATCAATTATAATTAATTTGAGATTTGAGATTGCTAGTAAAATGATGAAAATTAATTTAATATAAGCTTACTAGGACTATGTTACAGGGAGAAAAAAAAATATATATATATATCTAAAATATATTTCTATAATGAGAATATTAATGTAATTGCCATTAGAGGTTTTGTAAATCTATTTAGAAAAATTAATGATAATAATAAGAATAGACAGATGTTAGTTTCATTATAAGTAACAAATATTAATCAGCAATTAATCTGTTAAGTAAGAATTTATGTAATTTTGACCTAAATGAAGTTATTGTCCAACAACCCCTTACATCACTCGGAAGCGAGTTCCAATTTCTAGCAACTGAAACTGTATAAGATGAAGAATATAAAGATGTCTTGTGGTAGGGTATAATGAGTAAATTGTTATGATGAGATCTTGTACTTAGCTGATGATATGCGGATAAATTTTGAAAACGAGAAGCCAAATAGATTGGAGTAGCGGTGCGCAGAATTTGAAATAAGAGAACAAGAGAATGCAGGGCTCGTCGATCGCTTAGCCTTAGCCAAGACAGAGTTTGGAAAGACGGGGAAACATAATCGTACTTACGAATATTGCAAATATAACGGACGCACGCATTATGCACACGTTGTAGGCTGCTGCTCAAATTTGCATTTAGGTTACTTAATATAATATCGACGTAGCACACAAAGGACTTGCGGGTATGAGTGGGATAATAGCTGAGACATCGAAAGAAACACGTAGAAATACCAAGTCGACATTGTTAACAACATACTCTTCCACCCCTCAGGCTGTATTTGTAGTATGAGTACATCTGATGTCGTGAATAACATTCCAGTGCCTCAGGAGGTCCCAGATTCTGATCTGGTCGGATGATCCGTCCGTCTTACAAATTCCGGTAGTGCAAACATGACAAGCCAAGTTCCTGCTTATTCATCAATCATAGCCTAATTACTGCAACCAATGCAACACTAAAGGCTGGTTCACAATAAACCGGGAACAAAAACCAGAATGAAAACGAGAAGCAGAGGACGTGAATATGAAAATTTTTGATTCACAATAAACCGAGAACGTAGACGACTATGGATATCGATATGCATGTCAATAACGATATGTAAAGTCGATATTACGCATTCTGATGTTATTTGTATATAATTGACCAATGGTGTTCTCTCATGAGTACAAGGCAGCGAACATAAACACAGGTTAACCAACTTCGAAATTTCAACTGAAAAATTTATTAGGTACGGTACTATAAATATGCCCATGCATCTTTATTATCACAACCTATTTTAAGTCTACCATAACGTAAAATAATTAGAGAAGAAACATTTGTAATAGAACAAAAATGAACACAACAGTAGTTATTGAATTGAAGCATGAATATGTAGTGTGTAATACAACCAATACAGTAATAAAATATGATTCACTTCCGATCGGTGTTCAAAGACGCAACTATTGAAAGCCACGTATTCTCCTTCATTTTCTCATCTTTATACGAGGCGCGCCGCTTATCGTAAACGTGAGGATTTTCCTCAACACTCAAAATTAGAATCTCATCAAATAAAACTTGCTCCATGATGCACAGCACAGAACAAAATAATGCATAGTTTATGTCACGGTCTTCTTGCTACAAAATATACGACGACGAAATAGCTTTTAGATGGCAATAGAATGAATCTATTGGGCTGTGATCGGAAACGTGAACGCCAAAGTTGAAACTTGGCCAACTCTCAGTTCCCGATCCCGGGCTCCGGCAAGCTTTTCTTTTCGTTAATTGTGAATGCTCACATTTAAATGTACACATTTTAATAATTTTACCGTTTTCGTTTTCGTTCCGATTCTCGTTTCCGGTTTATTGTGAACCAGCCTTAACTACGGGCTAATTATTTCAGAAAAGAAAGGGCCTGGACCTAGCTTTGTCGTCGCAAGGCCTGAATCGCTGCAGTCCGCATTGTTTCCTGGCACACGGAGATGATTAATGTCATTAGCTGCGGTTATCGCGATACATATTTACGCCACTTATGATGTTAACCTTCTAATTGGCCTCATTTTCCGCTCGATGAATTTCCTGTCAAGTACATACCACCCTTTCTCTACCACACTTGATAACGTAAATAGTTTTCCCGTGTTCCTCTCACGTGGAAGTGAAAGGTGCAGAAGAATGGAAAGGTACACCCCTCGTTGGTACAACAAAAGCATTCTTTCGCGTCGTGATACAACTCAATTTAGAGTACGGTACTTATGTTTAATCAATTAGACATTCTGTTAATTATGCATTTTATTTCTGTGTGATACCTGACGGTTCGGCACACTTCCAGGATTACACGTCCATTGATATCATGTCCATGTCACATCTGTCCACAAACATTTATGTCCACGTTTTTAGGTCCACGTGACCTATGTCCGCACACGTTTTGTCCATTTTTATGTTTGTCCACTTTTCATATATGAAGCGTTTACTTGCAAAATCAGATACATCACTAAAACATAATTTTTCAGTATGAAGGAGAAATGTATAATATCTCCTATACACCAAGAGGTGAAATGTTAAAACTTTGATGATATGTTTGTTATGGAATATTGTAATGTTCCATGATGCATGGCAGTGACATTATTGCATAATTAGTAGATAATAGAGAAAATATATTTGGTGTATCTGGTTTTGAAAATTGTTCTGTGATCTATCTGGGTTTGCGAATGAATAAAAGGACTTACCTTGGATTTGAAAACAAAAAACCATGTTGAATCTTTCGTACACTACTTTTAACACTTGAACATAAATAATTGATTAAATGGCGATAAACATACAACCCAACATACAACTCAACACACTAGAACAATATGAAGTCGACCTGGTTGGCGAGTTGGTAGAGCGCTGGCCTTCTATGCCCAAAGTTGCGGGTTCGATCCCGGGCCAGGTCGATGGCATTTAAGTGTGCTTAAATGCGACAGGCTCATGTCAGTAGATTCACTGGCATGTAAAAGAACTCCCGCGGGACAAAATTCCGGCACATCCGGCGACGCTGATATAACCTCTGCAGTTGCGAGAGTCGTTAAATAAAACATAACAATATGAAATATACAAACACACTAAAACACACCCCAATCAAATTCTCAACACACAGATCAATTTCAGAACACACACACTATTTGACACAACTCTTCATCACACGAACGCACCCACACAACAGGCAGCGAAGTTGAGATAGCACCGAGATCTAGTAGACTTTTTTTATTTTATTGGGCTGTTTTACGACGCTGTATCAACATCTAGGTTATTTAGCGTCTGAATGAAATGAAGGTGATAATGCCGGTAAAATGAGTCCGGGGTCCAGCACCGAAAGTTACCCAGCAATTGCTCGTATTGGGTTGAGGGAAAACCCCGGAAAAAACCTCAACCAGGTAACTTGCCGCGACTGGGATTCGAACCCGGGCCACCTGGTTTCACGGCCAGACGCGCTGACCGTTACTCCACAGGTGTGGACTCTAGTAGACTCTGAGGATGGTGTCGAATAGCACCGAAACAGCTGTAAGCCGCACATGCTTACATAATTAACACGAGTAAGATCGCCATTTAATCAATTATTTACAAAAAACCCATTCTGTTACATACAATGTATTATTTTAAACGCACTGTTACATTATTACAGTAAATTTGTCATAATTTTTATATTTTCATCACAAAAGAAACTGAATTATTAAATAACCGTATCACCTATTTCACAGGCATGGTCACACACATTTTCTTCTTCATTCATAGAAGAAATTTGATTTTCGACCAAGCTTTCCAGTCTGTTAACAATACATGAATAGCAGGATAATGTTTGGAAATCACTTCAGTCATTGCCAAAATATTTTGTCAGCAAAGCAGTTACATCATTTATTTTTAGTTGTGACACTTGTACTCCTGGCAGCTTTATGCTTGAGATGCAATATTTGTTTTTTTGTTCTTCTTACAAATGCTCTTGTATTGACCAGACTCACTGCTGTAGTGAACTTCACCCTTCACTATATGGGACATCATCATTCTTCATGAGTGAAAGGAAAACCTTTTACATGGAAAGCTCCACTGAGCTGGTGGCCGCAGGTGGAAACAGTTTTTTTCCAGTCATATGTTTTATCTGACAAAGTTACGACTGTTCCAAAATAAGAGAAGATATCTGTATACTCGTTAGGACTAATGATGATATCTTGCCGTTTTTCTTTCAACTGTTTCTGTGCGAGAACTATTCTGATGCGCAGTGAACGTGTGCGCAAACCCTTCATTTATCTCGTTTTGGATTTCCAAAACCAGATAAATGAAGGGTTTGTTTCAACAAACTCACATGACTTATCTGGATTTGCAACCAATATTATTCTTTCATCATACAAATCCATGTGATGTATATGGTTTTGGAGCATAACAGTGCTGTAGCAGTTGTGGAATGGTATGAAGATATGAATCATAACATTATCTCATTTTCGAAAAAAAAGTGATGTATCTGATTTTGTGCGAGATCGTGCGTATTTGCTTGTTTTCCGCACAGAACCAATACGCGGTAAGTGTGAAATACCACATTCAGTATTCCCAACGTAACACACATAACAATTTCCCTCTTCTTACCGCTTAAGCGCGACATTCATTTTACTGCTTTAGGCTTTTAACATATTATTTTTAGAGACGTTTAACATAGTAATAATTATAAATTGGAAACTTACCACTGCAATTTTCACCTAAATTGCAATGTTAATTAATGTTTTTAAATATTTCCAAAAATTAAGTAAAGTCTACTACTCCACGAAACTTATTGCATTCCTGATACAAGTAACATTAAGGAAGCCGTGAAAAAACCAACGAGATTCCAGATGCCGATGTTATTACTGCAATATGTTATATAAATAATATTGTTAAAATATTAAAATGAAAAATAAATCATTACATAACCTTACCGTTTGTTTTAAGTTCTCATTTATAGACTGGGGGGGGGGGGGAGACAGACGTATATCACGGCCTGCTGGAGTATAGTAAACACAGAAAACATTTTACAGCAACAATGTTGAAGAAAGATATTTTGGTGTTCCAAAGTTGGCGTCATTAAACAGAAACCAACATGGAGATTTCATTGCAACTAATTAGAAATTCGTCTTTCAGGTATGTAATAAACGATCTTCGCACAAAATAATGTACGATACACGAGCGGAATGTTTGTTTTCATGTTCTCGGAAATTAAAAAAGCTCAACTACGTTTCGCTTTTTCAATCTTTTCCTCGACCATGAAAACGTCAACATACCGCTCTTGTAACGTATATTACTATTGCAACTACACGTCTCATATGTAGGCCTACAATTTTATATGTGAAATGCATATGTGTATTTATTTAGGCAGAGTTAAGGCCGTATGGCAGCACCAGACAAAACTGTACAAATACAGTATATGCATCATTATTATACATCACAATTAGAAAGAAAGAAAGAAAGAAAGAAAGAAAGAAAGAAAGAAAGAAAGAAAGAAAGAAAGGAAAAGAAAAAGTAAAGAAATTACCGCTCTTCGTTGAAATGGCTTTGCTTAACTGTTTTACGTAAAATTATCAACAGTAATCTCACTAGAGGTTTTGATTTTATCGATAAATCTGCGAGTGGAACACGAGCATATTTATGTAGAGAAAATCAAAACTCGAGTGGGATTTAATTGACAATTACACGATTAGAAAAAAGTATATAAAGATTAGAAGTAACGAAGTACTCCGATACAATAAAATATTAATTGGCTTACGAAAATACAACTGTCCTCGAATGTATTATTGTACCATCCCAACATTACGCTAGATGGCAGTAATGTTTTATGGTTAGCTGTTTTCTTGTTATCAGTTGTACCAACTATGGAATCTTCATTGAACTCTGTGGACGTTACTAGTCAAGAAAGCTTTGTTGATTCATTTTCATTTTTATTAAAACAGTTGCATTCCACTTCAATCATCCGGATCCCAGTAATCAACGTCACTTGACAGATGATTTTCAATAGATCTTAGTATTAAACAATCTCTGATACGTGACTATCCATAATATCATATAGCAGAAGCTATAACATAACCTAAATAATACAAACGAGTGTTAGAAAAGTTTTAATTGGGGATGATGAAATAAACAAGAAACGTTTTAATTAACGATGATGAAATAAAAAATAAACATGAGCAATTTTAAAAGAAACAATTATTGAAAGTACAATTTTCAAATTTCAATGTTTTAGTGGTTGGTGGTTCAGTTGATGTTATATTGGACGTTTGCGTAAAAGAAGTGAACTCATTGATGTACATGGTGTATCCCTCAACTTATTCAGGATTTCCGAATGGTGCTCTTCATTTATTTGTAAATAGGGTTTCAGTGAAGATGCATAGCTATGACCAGTGATGTTTATTAATTCTTATTCTTGAATGCCAATGCGAGTCATATTTGAAAGTGCTGTGCATCGACTGGAGTGGTTTGTAATTTTCTGTTTTTGACGTCCAGACCAGTGCAGTTTGAAATGTTGGCAAACAAAGAAACAAATGCTAGGGTAGTGATAAAAATAAACAGATGCTAGGGAACTTCAAGTGTACTTGGCGATTATTTATCGACGAAGTGCTGTATTTTCAACTTGCAATTACAATAGGCAAGCATATCATGTTGCTTTAAAATTATGCTGTAATATAACGGAGATTTGCACATGGAAAATTATGGCAGCCTCATGGAAGCGTAACTGAAACCGCTCATCAAAGGAAAGTCGTGGGAAAGTTCGCAGATTGCTCCGGATTAGCCGCCCTGGCTTGTCGAACATCTGATCAAACAGGAGGCGTTCCTGGCTACCATAATGGTTCAAAAGGGGAGAGCCATAATTTCATTATGACCCGACTATTGGATTTTAGCGCTGAGTTTGTCTACAACTGTCGAAACATTTGCCCAGAGTTTGGAACAACTCATTTCCTGTCCCTCTTCGAGGGAGTCTGCGCACAATAAAATTTGCGAGGGTTGAATTGATCTGAGAGAACAAGCGAATGCATTTTTCAATTTTCTCCTAGACATCTGACGACATGCTTCACGTATTTTTACTCAAAATCATTACATTTAAAATAAAGTAGAAGAATAACAGTTACAGTTGCTAGAAATTGGAACTCGCTTCCGAGTGATGTAAGGGGTTGCTGGACAATAACTTCATTTAGGTCAAAATTACATAAATTTTTACGTAACAGATTAATTAGAAATTAATATTTGTTACTTACAATAAAGCTAACATCTGTCCATTCTTATTATTATCATTAATGTCTCTAAAAATGTATTTAAAAATAGGCTTAAGGACCTTACTAATAGAACGTAATTATACACAGTTTTTAAAGGGTGTGAATGATATGTTGTTATTGAAGTGTTGTATCAGTGAAGAATTATGTTGTGTCAGTGAAGTGTGTTGTATCAGTGAAGAAGTATGTCGTGTCAGTGAAGTGTGCTGTGTAAGTGAAACGTGTTCCTGTCAGTGAAGCTTTATAGTTTATAGTGGCAGTGCAAAGTATTTGAACAGTGAAATGTTTTTGAAGTGTTAGTGAAATCAGGATAGAATCAGTGAAATGTGTCGTAGTTCCATTGCAGTGAGTGAGTTGACAGCGAAATGAGTGTAATTTGAAAGGTACTTGTGCAGATATGAACATATCATACTCGTGGGTTTTAGTTCGATCTTAGTTTTAAGATACAAATTAGATTTATTTCAAATGTTATTTTAAGTGATCATTTCATTTAATTTAGTATATTCCCTGTTGTTGTTGTTATTATTATTATTATTTATTATTAGTAGTATTAATTATTAGTATTATTATTAATTGTATTTTTAATTAATAAGTTTATTATTGTCATTATTGAGTGTGATTAGTTAGCACTGCCATCGGGTATATACCCACTGCAGTGTGAATAAATACATACATACATACATACATACATACATACATACATACATACATACATACATACATACATACATACATACAAATAGAATACAAAACCTCTAATGGCAAAATCCTCCTCTAAATGCTCCTTTTCGTAACTTGTATGTCTGATATTTTGAAATTATCTGATTTGACTCTTTTGCAAGTAATTTTCCTGTAGGTGGCAATAGCATCGACAGAATATAATATCTTCGCCAACGATCATAACTCTCTTTGCATACAAAGTAATATTAAATTCACATTTTGTGCTGTCTTTTTAAGTATTTTATTTATTTATTTATTTTATTTATTTATTTTATTTACTTATATGTAATGTGACGTACAACAGCCTGGGGCCAATTACAGTTCAGCACAAAGAATATAACAAAAACATAAAACAAAAATAATTATTACATATAAATACAATTACAATTAATTACAATAATGACGATGAATGGATAAATAATGGATGACTTTAAAATACATAACTAAGAATACTATGGGACAATGATAATTGAGTATAATGCCTAAAAGAATACATAAATGATAAATCGTTGCCAAGAGCAAACTAAGTCTATGCATTGAAGGGATCGAATTCGCAGCCATGCATGTTGGCATTTTTAATGCATCTGGAGACTGGTGAAAGAAATTTCGAATTTCTAATATAGAAAAGTTTGTGGGCTCTCATATCTTTTGTTGGAATGCGTAAGGTAATATTGTTTAAGAAAGAGTCACAGGATATATCACCTTTGAGGACTTTACAAAAGAACAGATAATCTAGCTCATGGCAGATTTTGACAATTAAAATATTCACATTTTCTCTCATAACTGTACCCGGAATTAATGGGCAGAAATCTGAATGAACATAAGGATATAAATTTTCTTTGTATATTTTCTAATATAGCCGAGTCCGTAGTTGTACAGTAATCGAGTTCCAAGCTACAGATGCATATTCGAGTTTCGATCGCACCAATGTATAGTACAGCATTAAAAGAGAATCGGGCGTGGAAAAAGAATAAGTTATTGACCGTATTATTCGTAACATTCTGATTGCGTGATTGTAAATGTAATCAAGTGACTATGAAAATGATAATAATTATATTTCCTTTGGCTTTCACATGTAGTTAACTGTAAAATAATTTTATATTATTAAGTTTTATCATAAGTATACTGTAATAAAATAGATATTGACATAATTTTAAGTATAATTTAGGCCTGAGCCTAATAGAAATAGGGTAGATATTTTCTGTCGTCTTTAATAATTATAGTTGCCTTGACTTTCATATGTAGCTAACTGTGAAATCATTACTATTAAGTTTTATCATAATTATTTTTGTAATATTAACGTACTTTTAAGTATGATATGAGCCTAAATCTGTACTGTAAATATTTTGTAAGAAAATAGATAGCCGTGGACTGAAGCCGGATGGTCTATGGCGAGTCCTCGGCATCACTTCATTTCACCCCTTTGGTCTGATTACCTGGTTGGGTTTTTACCGAGGTTTTCCCCAATCATAAGGCAAATGCCGGGTAATCTTTTGGCGAATCCTCGGGCCTCACATCGTCTCACTACAGCTCCCCAAAATATTGTAAAATATTGTAAAAATTTGTAAAAATTGAAGCGGTAGCCGGAAAAGGGGCCCATGGGTCTATAGGCCCTTTTTCGGGAGAATGTTCAATTCGATTCTCCGTGTTAAAATCTACTTGCTTATGTAGTTTATTTTCAATATCTTGTACACAGAGGGGAGGATAGCTAATTGAATGAACCCATGCACTCTTGTATAGTTTTGGAATGCAGCAAACATGAACACTGTCAGTTTGAGGCAGGCACTGCGAGCGGTATAATTGTGTTGTGTGTAGCAGTTGTGATCTGTGTGCGATCTGAATTGTTTCAAAATGGAAAGAAATGAACACAAACGAAAAAACAGGAGACAGGACATGAAAATGAATTTAAAACGGGAAGACAGAAAAATGAATAAACAACATGATATCACTTATGTAACTTCGAAAGGTGCTATTGTTAAAGGTAAGTTTTGAACCCATTACCTCCTGCAGCCAGAAGGAATGTTTCTCCAAGTTCACTGCTGATGAACAGAAAGATCTCTTCGAAATATTTTACAGTGGGCAAACAAAGTTACTGCACGATGCTACAGTGGCAGACTTGTTATAAAAAAAATCTACTAGTCATAAAAACTTCATCATCATCAAATCCCTCACGTATTAGACCCTACAGGATCTGTTACGGTCTCATGCCAGCGCTTTCGTGGTCTTACCAATTTCCTCTTTCCTCTTGGTACATAAGTAAGAATCTGTTTAGGCCATCTAGTGCGATCCATCCTTTCGACATGTTTTTTTTCCACTGAAGTCGATATTGTTGAACAAAATTAACTATAGGATCCATTTTGAGTTCCTGCAATATGTCCACATTTTTACGGTGTTCCAGCAAAGAGCATCCCGCTGTTCGTCTCATGAACCTCATTTCTGCTGTCGTTAGCCTTTGCTCATCAGCTTTTCTGGTTGTCCATGCCTCGCTACCGTAAGTGAGGACCGGTCGAGCTAGTGTCTTATATACCTTTAGCCTTGTATGTTTCTGAACATGGGAGGATTTGAAGACGGCGTTAATGAGGCCAGTGATTTTTATAAATTTAGATATTTTGTTTGACATATCTTCATCAGTGATGTAAGAGAGGTTATAACCTAAATAGTTAAATGAATTAACACGTTCAATTAAAGTATTATTTATCATGATCTTGCTTGGAATTGGGTTCTCTCCCGAAAATGCCATGACTTTTGTTTTCTCTTTTGAGATTTCCATAATGAAATCAGAGGCGATTATTTGCAAATTATAAATGGCTCTTTGTAAAGCATCCTCTGTTTTAGCGATAATAACCTGATCGTCGGCAAACATTAGTGTATCGAGAACTGTCATAAAAACTTAAAATCCAAAAGTAAGTCGTGAAAATGCATGGACATATTCTCCGCGTCGAAGTAGTGTTCAGAAAGAGGTGTGTCGTCAAATGATTTTGGGAATCTTCAAAATGTTTGCCAAAAGACTGAGAGTAATACAAGGGAAAATATTAAAAGGTGAAAGATTTGAGGGAAAAAGGAGTTCGCATGAAAACAGACCATATAATATGAACAAGAATATAATTGGATTTAATGCAGTCGCACCTACAATCGATTCCACATAGCAAGACCCATTATTGTCCACTAACCCAAACCTTAATATCAAGATTCTCTTTGGGTTATTCTGTGATTATTACAAAGAAAAGAATGGTGAAAAACTGAATGTGAAGAGAGAAAAGTTAGATTGGGAAAAAACATCAATGTACTTAGATGATTCCGAAAGTGAGTGTGAGTCCATCAAGGATGTGCACTGACGTGTAAACTGCACTGAGTGTGAATCCATTCTAGATCAATATTAAATAACTTGTAATCTGTATTCTGTACCCAATAGACATTCTTGATTCTTAAGTATTCGGTATAATTTATAGCATAACTACGAGATATACAGAGGTGTGAAAATTATTAGAATAATCTTAATTTTAAAGGTTTTTTAATAGTTCCTTCACAAATATTAATTGAATTGATGAATATTGGTATATAATATTACTATACTGATGTAGGATATATTTACTACTAACAATGCCGGAAAGCATTGTTGTACATTGGTATTTTTCTTATTTTACAATTGTTATGGGAATTCAGAAATTATATTATGTTGGCGGAATTGGAAACATAAAAAATTATATGCACAAAACAAATGTATACGTTCATTTGAACCTTCACAACAATGTAAACGCAAAGAACAATTTGTTTATAGCATTTCCTAATTAATTTTTGATGTTTCCAATTCCGCCAACATAATATAATAATTTCTGAATTCCCATAACAATTGTAAAATAAGAAAAATACCAATGTACAACAATACTTTCCGGCATTGTTAGTAGTAAATATATCCTACATTAGTATAGTAATATTATATACCAATATTCATTAATTCAATGAATATTTGTGAAGGAACTATTAAAAAAACCTTTAAAATTAAGATTATTCTAATAATATTCACACCTCTGTATGTAATAAATATTATTTTACTAAAATGATTATGAAATCATAAACTTCTGTAATGTGCGGTGTTCAATGCTGATATCAAATTTTGCTAAAATTTAATCATATTGAAAGTATTTTGATAAAATAAACTTGTTCTCTGGAAAAGGGGCCTATAAAATACTTCAATAAAATGCATTCTTTTATTAACACTATTAAAATCGGAATATATTATTTAACAAAAAATTGTAGACAAATATTATTTTAACAGTATGAAAATTGTTATCTTGATAAAAGTGCATCCCAATCGCAATGATATACAAATAAATTTTTCAATCATTGTTTTCTCGAAACATGACGTTTGCTTATGGGCCCTTTTTCCGGCTACCGCCTCAATTGTAATTGTAATATTGTAAAATTTTGACATGTTCCACATCTTAAAGCTTCATTGCTCATGTAAGATCTATGGAATATAAGCCTAAATCTAAGTACATATTTTCTGTCCTCTTTTTTCGAAAAATGTCCTCCTTTTTGAAGCTTTGTCTTCTCTTTTCTATCGATATGAATCTGGTCACCTATCAATTGCATATGTTACTACTGAAGAACGAACATGGTTAACAGATGCAGTGTTCGTGTTCCCTTCTGTATTGTGATCAGAACTCTCCTTTCAAAATACCTGTCGACTTATTTGATCTCATTCTTTGTTGAGAATGAGGAATGTTTCAGGGTCTGTGGAAGAGATTGTTCACGTTCTACTATAGTGTTTCTCAACTGGACGATATCGGCTGTCAAGTAGGCTTCAGAACTAACGGGTAACTGAGATCGTATCTGGGTCTGAGAAGAAACTTCCAATATCGTGAAATACATCCATCATGAGAGCTTTACCATAAGAAGCAAGACCATGAAAGTAAGCAGTTATTTACGTTGTTATCGATGATCTGATTTAATGTGTTTCATTTTACCTGAATTAAGAACATGATTTGAGGAAAATGGTAACGTCCATCGTCATTAGTTGGCAACTTGATATCTACAGGGTGTAAACGATATAACTGCCAAAAAATACTGATGGCAGAGCATAAATAACTGAAGAAAAAAATCAAATGTTGTTTTTCGGTAACTGTCATGGCTTTCCCAGAAAAAATGTGTTTTGTGAGTGTAATGTTTTTGGAAAAGAGAATATACAGTCATTATTTAGGCTACTTTGGCCGGTATGAACGGTGAAGCAATTGTTTGTTATTCTGTTCTATATTGGTATGTGTGGGGTACAAGATCATTGGCAATGACATTTACGTTCAGTCGAAATGTAAACAAATAATTATACTACTATCAATATTAAAAATATGGCAATTTACAAATTGAAAACAAAATTATAAGAATTAATTAAATGTTACTATACATTTTTCAGTATAGCCTACTGATATATACTGCCTATATAAACTGAAAATTAGTGGGTATAGAGTCACCCGAGAATAAAGGACTGTCTCTTAGAGACTGCAATGATGTTAGATTTTTTCGTTTTGCTCCTATCACGTCATGCGACGTAGAGCGCAACTTTTCACAGTACAAACTTTGTTTAGCAGATAATCGAAAAAGATTTACGTTTGAGACACTGAAAATGTTTCTTGTAGTACATTGCAATTCGGTACTGTAATTGCACTTCCTCAAGACGATCAATAGGATAAATGAAGAAATTAAAATTGCTACATGTTTATTTCCACCATTAACACTGTGTATAATTAAACACAAATGGCTATAAAAGATAGGACAATAAATGCTTTTCACATTCTTTTGACATTGTCATTGTGTAATGTATATTTACTTTCAGAATGTACATATGTTTGTGTTTCCCCATACTACCGTACTCTACTCTAAACAGCAACGTTGTTACCTCAACACATTTCTACTTTTCGCTATCTGCAGCAAGTCAACAACTTATACTACATGCACAGTAAACTTATTGTATCGGGTTCCAAGTCTCGAAGTCTAGTCATTACTAGACTTCGTGGAATTGCCACGAGAATCGTAAGGTTTACTACGCACGCGGTATAGATTGTATGCGAAGGGGGCGTGCAACGGATGGAGTATGCCTCTGATGTAAACACTGAGCAGTATACTGCTGTTACAATAAAACCTGTATCCTGCATTCAAGAAATGATTACTGAAGTAGGAAATGCCTAAACATGTAAATACACAATTATTTTGTAGTGAAATATATTAACTCTTAAAATTTAATGTAATATACTCACATCATCCTTGAATATGTGCATTGCAGTAAAGAATTACGTACATTTTGAGCGACTGCAAAGTGAACCTCCACCGATGGTCACGTAAACAGTTTTTATATTGAATAAAGGTACGTTCAACATCACACGATGTAATAGGTGCATATTTGAAGAACGGAAAGTCACTACTTTTTAGTACACCAACTTCAAACATCTTGTCGCGACCTGATAGTACATCATTTATAATATGAAGTTGTGAATAAGTAGAATTTTTAGCAATAATGTTTTTCAACTTACATTTCACTTTTTCTGAAATTAGTGAATTGTTATTTTGGATAACGTTTGTGATACTTTATCCACTATCCACTAGGGCTTCTGAGAGTTGTAGTTTAGACGATTCTAACAGGGTGATGATTTTGGACACGATTTTAAAATCAGAATCAATGAACAGAATATCTTCCAATAGCTGTTCAGAAGGCAATGATTTTACAGCTGCAACAGCGGAACTGTCTGTGCTATCCAATGCATCAATTACCGAGCCATTATTTTGCCGTAATGTTCTGCATAATAATTAACAGCATCCAACCACGTTCCCCAACGGGTCAAGGCTGGCTGCGGGGGTAAGGGTAATCCAGGGGCAATTGTTTGGAACAGCAACACACTCATTGTAGAATGTTTGATTGAATTCTTGTCTGCACTGAACAAATATGTTAATATTTGACTATTCCAACCACACTAATGCAAAAACAAGTGCTTACATAGGTATACATTAGCTGTAGCTGCTCTATCTATTTGGACCGGTCACAACTCTTAACATGAACTGCTTATACTACAAGACCCGGCAGTCGCCCACCTCCTCTATACTACCGTACATCGGCAATCTGATTGCATGGTGCGTGTGGCATTTCAACGAAGTCTAGTCATTACGATTGTGTATTACATAAAGTCTGGTGCTTTAGTAAAATTCTAGCAATCCTACAGCACGATTACGTTTTAACCTGCAAAAATTAAATTCTGTCGAAATTTTAATCCTGAACTATCTTGTGATGAAACAACTGCGTTTTGAGAATGTCTGAATTATATAAAACAAGAGTAGAATCACGGATAATGATGGCTGAAGCAGACATGAAGAGAATGTAAGGAGATCTGAAATGGAGATTAAGAAATAATAGTTTCATCAGACGGAGTATTTCGAAAGAAGTCTACTACATAAATGTTATGAACAGTTGAACGTCATTAAAGTAAACTACACAAATGAAATAATATACTGAGTTAATTACGTTAAGAACGAGATGAGAAATTCTGAATCTTAGAAGGAATAATTATAGTACTTTATTTTCTAGGTTATGGTAGTGGCGCTTTAATTGCCAACGCTGATAGTTAGTTCATGCTTGTTTGAGAACACCCGGTACCACAATGACGTGCACCTGCATCGATTTCATCTTTAGAAGAGTTCTAAAGATGGGAACTTGGAATTCAGAATAGCCGAGGCTAAAATAGAGTTTATTACAGCGGGGATCGTGATCGATTCTCACGACTCCTCGGTCGGAAATTACAGACGTGAAATTGATTAGAGCTTGTTTAAGTAGTATTGGTTCGAGATGCGGACAAGAGAGGGCAGTATTGATGGATGGGTAATGGATACACTTCTAGACATCGTAGAGATCTCTTCCAGTCATATGGCTGCGTAGCACCATGGCAACCAGCAGGGGTAGATTAAGGGACGTAATAATGTCTCACGTGGATTATCTTTTCATTTTATATTCACTGTTGTCGAAAACAGCTGGCGATTTTTGCGAGAGTGGAGTCCAGATTGTGTTCTCACCGGCATATGCATTCCCCCTTCTCAACCAACTTTCCCAACGCATAGGCTCAACCTTACAATATCAGAACGATTTTCGTGTGACAACAGACGAGGTATAGATATCAATTTAATAAATACACAGAACTTCTTTTTTTCCCAATTGTTAATTAGATGAGTGAACAAATTTGAAGTTGACACTTATTATTGAATTTTCCGCAGTAATAAGTGACCGTAAAAAATTAATCAAAACTTCAGAGATTAATTAATACATTATGCTTAATAAAAGCTGATTGTAGTAATAGTAATACATACATACATTTATTTCTTTATTTTCTTGGGTTATTTTACGACGCTGTATCAACATCTAGGTTATTTAGCGTCTGAATGAAATGAAGGTGATAATGCCGGTGAAATGAGTCCGGGGTCCAGCACCGAAAGTTAACCAGCATTTGCTCGTACTGGGTTGAGGGAAAACCCCGGAAAAAATCTCAACCAGGTAACTTGCCCCGACCAGGATTCGAACCCGGGCCACCTGGTTTCGCGGCCAGACGCGCTGACCGTTACTCCACAGGTGTGGACTTCACAAATGTTATGCTATGGATTTTTAAATGCAAAATCCCAAGCCTGTAACCGGGATTTGAACTCGAACCATCTCCTCCAAGAGTAAGTCGCACGCAGCTACACAGAAACAAACAATCTGGCGATAACATGAGTTTCGTTACTTCAGGAAGCCATTGTAACATACGGTTGTGTGAACGACGCAATGAGGTAGTAGTAAATTCGAGGAGGTCAGCATCTGTGGGATGGACTCCCAACTCATCACTTTTCAGCTTAGCCCTAGCATATGTCACCAGAAAGCTGAGAGAAATTGAGATCCTTGTCTTTGCTGTTAGCATTAATGTGTTCCGAGAAAATACTTGTATATCGACACGGAAATCCTATTAAAAACAAGCGAAGAAATTGATCTGATAGTAAACATGAAGAAGAGAAAACGAAGTTGCCCTGTCATTTTATACGTCTACGCCTGTGTAGGTTTACTATCTGTCACTGTGGTGGAGAGGAGAAGATTTGTAACTCAAAGCAAGTACATTAGCTCTTCACTAGAAAGTGCTACATGCAAGTTTTTTTCTTGAGTTTCCGAGTCTCCATTGCTACTGGTAAAATATTCGAAGTGATATTTACCAAGAACTGAATTCCGTAAATTAAGGATTCCCAATATTTCTTTCTTAGTGCATACTTTATTGTACCAGATTCTTGCGTTGCACTCTTCGTTTATACTCTGATACCAGAAAAATATTACAGATGCACCGTATTCACAATCCGAGAAGAGCGGCTGATTTTATGTTACACACATACATACAAAAAATAACACATATTGATTATGTAATTAGTATATTTGTAAGTATGAAAATTAATTATCCAGAAATTTTGAAACATGCAATATTACAATCTATGTAATGGAGCATGTTGAAATATTGCAATCTATGTAATGGGGCATGTTGAAATATTGCAATCTACATAATGGGTCATGTTGAAATATTGCAACCTATGTAATGGAGCATGTTGAAATATTGCAATCTATGTAATGGAGCATGTTGAAACATTGCAATCTATGTAATGGGGCATGTTGAAATATTGCAATCTATGTAATGGAGCTTGTTGAAACATTGCAATCTATCTAATGGGGCATGTTGAAATATTGCAATCTATGTAATGGGGCATGTTGAAATATTGCAATCTACGTAATGGGGCATGTTGAAATATTGCAATCTATGTAATGGGGCATGTTGAAATATTGCAATCCATGTAATGGGGCATGTTGAAATATTGCAATCTACATAATGGGTCATGTTGAAATATTGCAATCTATGTAATGGGACATGTTGAAATATTGCAATCTATGTAATGGAGCGTGTTGAAATATTGCAATCTATGTAATGGGGCATGTTGAAATATTGCAATCTATGTAATGGGACATGTTGAAATATTGCAATCTATGTAATGGGGCATGTTGAAATATTGCAATCTATGTAATGGAGCATGTTGAAATATTGCAATCTATATAATGGGGCGTTTTGAAACATTGCAATCTATGTAATGGGGAATGTTGAAATATTGCAATCTATGTAATGGGGCATGTTGAAATATTGCAATCTATGTAATGGGGCATGTTGAAATATTGCAATCTATGTAATGGGGCATGTTGAAATATTGCAATCTATGTAATGGGGCATGTTGAAATATTGCAATCTATGTAATGGGGCATGTTGAAATATTGCAATCTACATAATGGGTCATGTTGAAATATTGCAATCTATGTAATGGGACATGTTGAAATATTGCAATCTATGTAATGGAGCGTGTTGAAATATTGCAATCTATGTAATGGGGCATGTTGAAATATTGCAATCTATGTAATGGGGCATGTTGAAATATTGCAATCTATGTAATGGGGCATGTTGAAATATTGCAATCTATGTAATGGGGCATGTTGAAATATTGCAATCTATGTAATGGGGCATGTTGAAATATTGCAATCTACATAATGGGTCATGTTGAAATATTGCAATCTATGTAATGGGACATGTTGAAATATTGCAATCTATGTAATGGAGCGTGTTGAAATATTGCAATCTATGTAATGGGGCATGTTGAAATATTGCAATCTATGTAATGGGACATGTTGAAATATTGCAATCTATGTAATGGGTCATGTTGAAATATTGCAATCTATGTAATGGGGCATGTTGAAATATTGCAATCTATGTAATGGGTCATGTTGAAATATTGCAATCTATGTAATGGGGAATGTTGAAATATTGCAATCTATGTAATGGGGCATGTTGAAACATTGCAATCTATGTAATGGGGCATGTTGAAATATTGCAATCTATGTAATGGGGCATGTTGAAATATTGCAATCTATGTAATGGGGCATGTTGAAATATTGCAATCTATGTAATGGGGCATGTTGAAATATTGCAATCTATGTAATGGGGCATTTTGAAACATTGCAATCTATGTAATGGGGCATGTTGAAATATTGCAATCTATGTAATGGGGCATGTTGAAATATTGCAATCTATGTAATGGGGCATGTTGAAATATACATACATACATACATACTTGTCGCCCTCGGTTGCGTAGTTCCTATAGCGCTGGCCTTCTATGCCCGAGGTTGTGGGTTTAATCCCGGCCCAGGTCGATGGCATTTAAGTGTGTTTAAATGCGACAGGCTCATGTCAGTAGATTTACTGGCATGAAAAAGAACTTCTTCGTGACAAAATTCCGACACTCCTGCGATGCTGATATAATCTCAGCAGTTGCGAGCATCTTTAAATAAACCATAATTACATACATACATACTCTTTATTTGAGTATCATTTCCTTTAATTGTGACATTTCAGTGTTTGTTTTTAACTTACACAAGCGTGGAGAAGCAGGTGCCCAAAACATGCAATTCTTTTAAGACGAGTATTTACAATGTTGTTCTTTTCTATTTTCATAGTCGAAAGTGCAGTATGTGAAAAACTACGTTCCTTGAAACATTGAAGAAGTCTTCAGTCTGTTTAGCGAGAATGTAGTTTGATACTGATGCAATTTACGGCTCACGTAGAATGTTTACGAAGAAGGATGTATTCTGGTCTTAATTAACTTCTAACCACTAGCTCACCAGAGTGATTACTTACTTACAAATGGCTTTTAAGGAACCCGAAGGTTCATTGCCGCCCTCACATAAGACCGCCAGCGGTCCCTATCCTGTGCAAGATTAATCCAGTCTCTATCATCATACCCCACCTCCCTCAAATCCATTTTAATATTATCCCCCCATCTACGTCTCGGCCTCCCTAAAGGTCTTTTTCCCTCCGGTCTCCCAACTAACACTCTATATGCATTTCTGGATTCGCCCATACGTGCTACATGCCCTGCCCATCTCAAACGTCTGGATTTAATGTTCCTAATTATGTCAGGTGAAGAATACAATGCGTGCAGTTCTGTGTTGTGTAACTTTCTCCATTCTCCTGTAACTTCATCCCGCTTAGCCCCAAATATTTTCCTTAGCACCTTATTCTCAAACACCCTGAACCTATGTTCCTCTCTCAGAGTGAGAGTCCAAGTTTCACAACCATACAGAACAACCGGTAATATAACTGTTTTATAAATTCTAACTTTCAGATTATTGGACAGCAGACTGGATGATAAGAGCTTCTCAACCGAATAATAACACCAGAGTGATTACATGGACGAAAGATTTCTTGGAGAGAGCAACAATTTTCTGAGAAACTTGAGGGTCAGAGTAAGAGTCACGGATGGGCAAAATGACATCAAGGAGTGTAATGTTATTCGTGTGAGTGGTTTTTAAGCTTAAAGCTAATACCTATTTTTGTACACAATTGTAACTCACATGAATTGAAAGCAGGTCTACTGTTTATTAATTTAGTCCCAACGAAGTTGTAGAAAACGGTGATATTGTCGTTGAGACTGTTATTCCTAACTTACAGTTAAAAACAACTAAAATTGTATGTCTGTTTCATTCAGAAATCCCAACCCAAGTTGATAAAAAACCACTAATTTCAAGCCACCGAATGATGCAACAGATTGCAACATTGCAGCCAGAGAAGAGGGTGGGAGGTAGTTCACTTAGAGAGGTAGACCTGAGTTCGTTGACCTCTTATATATGTAGGTATTACAATAAGAAACAGGAGCACGTTATCGGCGATGTTGTCTGACTGCTGACACTTCCAACTGAATTTTTTAATTAACCGCACATTTAATCACAAAACGTAATATAGGCTTTCTATTCGCCTATCGTCTCTTTCAGTCTTGCAGGATTTTTCACTTCCACCCTGTAAAAGTATGAGTGCATACATCTTAAAAGCAAATAATGTTAGAAAGCTGAAATTTTGTGCAGATTTTCAGAATGTAAAAATTTCAACAGATTATTATTACTTACTTACTTACTTACTGGCTTTTAAGGAACCCAGAGGTTCATTGCCGCCCTCACATAAGCCCGCCATTGGTCCCTATCCTGAGCAAGATTAATTCATTCTCTACCATCATATCCCACCTCCCTCAAATCCATTTTAATATTACCTTCCCATCTACGTCTCGGCCTCCCAAAAGGTCTTTTTCCCTCCGGCTCCCAACTAACACTCCATATGCATTTCTGGATTCGCCCATACGTGCTACATGCCCTGCCCATCTCAAACGTCTGGATTTAATGTTCCTAATTATGTCAGGTGAAGAATACAATGCGTGCAGTTCTGTTTTGTGTAACTTCCTCCATTCTCCTGTAACTTCATTCCTCTTAGCTCCAAATATTTTCCTAAGCATCTTAGTCTCAAACACCCTTAACCTATGTTCCTCTCTCCAAGTTTCACAACCATAAAGAACAATCGGTAATATAACTGTTTTATAAAGTCTAACTTTCACATTTTTTGACAGCAGACTGGATGATAAAAGCTTCTCAACCGAATAATAACAGGCATTTCCCATATGTATTTTGTGTTTAATTTCCTCCCGAGTATCATTTATATTTGTTACTATTGTTGGGAGGCCGGAGGGAAAAAGACCTTTGGGGAGGCCGAGACGTAGGTGGGAAGATAATATTAAAATGGATTTGAGGGAGGTGGGATGTGATGATAGAGACTGGATTAATCTTGCTCAGGATAGGGACCAATGGCGGGCTTATGTGAGGGCGGCAATGAACCTCCGGGTTCCTTAAAAGCCAGTAAGTAAGTAAGTACTGTTGCTCCAAGATATCTTAATTTTAAAACCACGAGACATAATCATATACTTTGTCTTTTCGGGATTTACTTCCAAACCTATCTCTTTACTTGCTTCCAGTAAAATTCCCGTGTTTTCCGTAATCGTTTGTGGATTTTCTCCTAACATATTCACGTCATCCGCATAGACAAGCAGCTGATGTAACCCGTTCAATTCCAAACCTTCTCTGTCATCCTGGACTTTCCTAATGGCATATTCTAGAGCAAAGTTAAAAAGTAAAGGTGATAGTGCATCTCCCTGCTTTAGCCCGCAGTGAATTGGAAACGCATCAGACAGAAACTGACCTATACGAACTCTGCTGTACGTTTCACTGAGACACATCTTAATTATTCGAACTTGTTTCTTGGGAATACCAAATTCAATAAGAATATGATTTAGCCTACATATGGGATCATGAATAAAAACCATTTTGTGCGAAATCGTGCGTATTTGCTTGTTTTCCGCACAGAACCAATACGCGGTAAATGTGAAATACCACATTCAGTATTCCCAACGTAACACATTAAGGAAGCCGTGAAAAAATCGACAAGATTCCAGATGCCTATGTTATTACTGCAATATGTTATATAAATAATATTGTTAAAATATTAAAATGAAAAATAAATCATTACATAACCTTACCGTCTGTTTTAAGTTCGCATTTATAGACTGCGGGGAAAAAAAAGACAGACGTATATCACGGCCTGCTGGAGTATAGTAAACACAGAAAACATTTTATAGCAACATTGTTGAAGAAAGACATTTTGGTGTTCCGAAGTTGCCGTCATTAAACAGAAACCAACATGGAGATTTCATTGCAACTACCGTATTGGTCCGAATATAAGCCGCACTTTTTATTCAAATTTCAAACTCGAAAAGTTGGGGTGCGGCTTATTTGCGCGGCCGATAAATTTAAACTTGAAATGTGGCGCATGTTGCTACCGGTAATTTTATCATTTTGAAATGGAGCAACAATGCCACGCGCTCGTGTTTGAAATTGTCAGCAGTCGTATGGTATATGACGCAACAATGTACCAGTCTTCATATTACAGTGATCGTACTCTTTTGTATGATAGGACAGATTAAAACAGTTTGTACGTAGCTACGGGTTCAGCCATGAGCGGAAACGTAGAAAGAAAAGCTTCAACAAGCTTGGGAATTCGGCGCAGTTATGACGCTAGTTTCAAACTTGCAGTTATTCGTCATGCTAGGAGTACGTCTAATAGAGAAGCCGGCAAAAAGTTTAGTGTGGATGAGTCTAATGTGCGCTGGATGGCAGTGAGGACGACGTACTTTGAGCGGAGAGTGATGAACAAAGTGACAGTGATGAAACAAATACCGGTACCGGTAGTAGTGAAGTCAGCAGTGACATTGGAGAAGACGGTGATTAGTTGTACCGGTATTTTTGGTGATTTACCCACGTAATACCGTAATTGAAGAAAAAGTGTTTAAATAGTGTAAACAGTTTTGTAACTGGATAATGTGACAGGTAAATTTCACTGCACTCAATTTTCCTTTTTTTCTCATTCTGCACTCAATTTTTCTTTTTTTTTCTCCTTTCCCCCTAAAATTAAGGGTGCGGCTTATACTCGGGTGCGGCTTACACTCGGGCCAATACGGTAATTAGAAATTCGTCTTTCAGGTATGTAATAAACGATCTTCGCACAAAATAATGTACGATACACGAGCGGTATGTTTGTTTTCATGTTCTCGGAAATTAAAAAAGCTCAACTACGTTTAGCTTTTTCAATCTTTTCCTCGACCATGAAAACGTCAACATGCCGCTCTTGTAACGTATATTACTATTGTGGGAAGTGAGTTACTATAGCAATTTCTTCCCTCCCTGACTTCGGACAGTAATACACGAGCACGTTGTTGGGGTCATGTGAAACGAGGGCGGCGTTGCGTTGTGGCTTAAGACGCCGGCCTCCGCAGCAGGAAAGCTGCTTAATACCTCGTGGCGCGCTCCCCAGCAAGCAGCAATATTGGGCTACACGACGCGTCGGCGGGCGGTAGGATGAAAGCATCGCGGCTGGTTTTAATTGGACGTAGTGGCACGGGGAGGCCTGCGGTGATGAAACCCGCCCGGGGCTTCCCGTTGCGCTTAGCCCTCAAACTAATATCGCGAGATGTCCAAACCAAGGCCCGAGATACAACGTAGCACATCTGTCGTCAGTGAGTTTAGTGTTCATGAACTAAATTAGTTTTTTATTTTCAGTTAATCATGTTAAGAAGGCAGAAGTAGATTCTGTTACATCAGGATACAATATTAACATACGTCACGAATATTTTCGACTTACTTTTCAAGAGTCTACTTTTATAGTCACAGTCTAGACGAAAAAAATATATACAGACGAGATTTACAATATAGTCTACTAGAACAACACAAAATTTTAGTATCAATTTCATGAAGCGTTATTGAATATCATGAATTCACCTACAGAATAGAAGGCGTGAGAAATTAGATACTTCTAAATAATTTTATGTTTTGAGTTTCATTTTTTATATCGATAGGGAGACTATTAAAAATTTTTACTTCCATATAACGCACTCCTTTTTGATAGCACGATAGACTTGCCGATGGAGTATGAAAGTCATTTTTTTGACTTGTATTTATGCTATGAACTGTTGAATTAGTTACAAAGTTTTCCCGACACGATTACATACGAGGAAGATTATTAATGAAAATATATACTGACAAGCCATGGGCATTATTTGTAATTTTTTAAAAATAGTCCTACACGATTCCCTAGAATTGGCACCTACTATTATTCTAATTACTCTTTTTTGTAATAGAAATGTATTGTTACTATCTGTGGAATTTCCCCAGAATATCATTCCAAAACTCATTACCGAGTGGAAGTGTGCAAAGTATATTGTTTTTAAGGTATTGATATTTACTATCTTATACTTGAAGATGGCTTGAAAAGTAAGTCGAAAATATTTGTGATGTATATTAATATTTGTAACTTGATGTAACAGAATCTACTTCTGCCATCTTAACATGATAAGTGATTGACTGAAAATATGTAACTTGATGTAACAGAATCTACTTCTGCCATCTTAACATGATAAGTGATTGACTGAAAATAAAAAAAAAAACTAATTATCTGATATTTCACAAACTTAACTGAATTCAATATGACTTTTAAGTTTAAATTTTTAAGCTACTGGGGTTAATTCTGATTTGGTTATGACATAATGGTAAAGAAAAAATGGCGCAAAGAGAATTATAAAGTCTATCTCGGATGATTTGATACAGTTAATAAAATAGATTGAATTGCTGGTGCGGAACTAAAAGGCGAGCTTTAATAAGAGGCACAATTCAGACTGCAAGTGTAATAAAAACTTCACGACATCTCGAATGTTGCATCTATATTTTTCTTCAGGTGAGCAAATGAGTGAGAACAGTATTCTTTTTGCTGGTGTTATTACAAATGGCTATATCTACGAAAATTATCAAAGAGTGACGAAAGGAAGAGAGGCATTATGAGTGAAGTAGCAAAAAATGTAAGGGGATTCCAAGACCATTAGGATACGATAAAAGAGCTAAAAGGCAAAATAAACCTAAAAGATGTATGACGTAGTATAAATAATGTAACGGAATGTATGTCAACATTATAAGTGAATTGAATGAAACAATGAAGTTGTTAATTTATCGTTCAGTGACTTGGATTTATTTATTTCTAACGACCTTAAGATGTAGAATGCTTTCCTTGACAGTTTGTTGTCTAGGACGAAGGTAATGCCAACCTTGGAATGATATTAACTTACGCTACTTCACTAGTAGTGGAAGAAGTTCAACCTAAATCTCTTCAAAATAATTCAGTATTGTTTCGCTCTCAATTGGAACACGCTATGACATAAAAATATAACTGATAGCCATATTTTTATAGGCACTGGGATCACCGTAGTAGCACTTGTTAGTGGGAGCGTCTGATCGTGAGAATTACGTTGAAATCTCCACCGGCTGTATTTGCGAAAATATTAATAGTTAAAGGTTAGGTTAAGTTAGATGAGGGGATAGCTAAGTACACGAGACTGAGAAATGTGAGGGGCTTAAAGTGGAAGGGATAGATAAGTGACAGGAGTTCGAGAACTGTGACAAGATTTGACTTAGATGAGGGGATAGGTAAGTGACATGAGGCCAAAGAATATGACAAGATTAGATTGGGTTAGATGAGGGGATAGCTAAGTGACATGAGACCGAGAAATATTAAAAGTTTAGAGTGGGTTAGATGAGGGGATAGATAAGTGACATGAGGCCAAGGAATATGACGAAGTTAGAGTGGGTTAGATGAGGGAATAGCTAAGTGACATGAGACCAAGGAATATGACGAAGTTAGAGTGGGTTAGATGAGGGAATAGCTAAGTGACATGAGACCAAGGAATATGACGAAATTAGAGTGGGTTAGATGAGGGAATAGCTAAGTGACATGAGACCAAGGAATATAACAAGGTTAGAGTGGGTTAGATGAAGGAATAGCTAAGTGACATGAGACCAAGGAATATGACGAAGGTTAGAGTGGGTTAGATGAGGGAATAGCTAAGTGACATGAGACCAAGGAATATAACAAGGTTAGAGTGGGTTAGATGAAGGAATAGCTAAGTGACATGAAGGAATAGAAGTGACAAGGAATATAACAAGGTTAGAGTGGGTTAGATGAAGGAATAGCTACGTGACATGAGACCAAGGAATATAACAAGGATAGAGTGGGTTAGATGAAGGAATAGCTAAGTGACATGAGACCAAGGAATATGACAAGGTTAGAGTGGGTTAGATGAAGGAATAGCTAAGTGACATGAGACCAAGGAATATGACGAAGTTAGAGTGGGTTAGATGAGGGAATAGCTAAGTGACATGAGACCAAGGAATATAACAAGGTTAGAGTGGGTTAGATGAAGGAATAGCTAAGTGACATGAGACCAAGGAATATGACAAGGTTAGAGTGGGTTAGATGAGGGAATAGCTAAGTGACATGAGACCAAGGAATATAACAAGGTTAGAGTGGGTTAGATGAGGAATAAGGACATGAGACCAAGGAATATGACAAGGTTAGAGGTTAGATGAGGAATATAGTGACATGAGACCAAGGAATATGACGAAGGTTAGAGTGGGTTAGATGAGGAATAGCTAAGTGACATGAGACCAAGGAATATAACAAGGTTAGAGTGGGTTAGATGAAGGAATAGCTAAGTGACATGAGACCAAGGAATATAACAAGGTTAGAGTGGGTTAGATGAAGGAATAGCTAAGTGACATGAGACCAAGGAATATAACAAGGTTAGAGTGGGTTAGATGAAGGAATAGCTAAGTGACATGAGACCAAGGAATATGACAAATTTAGAGTGGGTTCTGATGAGGGATAGCTAAGTGACATGAGACCAAGGAATATATGAAGGAACAAGACCAGGAATATTAGAGTGGGTTAGATGAGGAATAGCTAAGTGACATGAGACCATGGAATATAACAAGGTTAGAGTGGGTTAGATGAAGGAATAGCTAAGTGACATGAGACCAAGGAATATGACAAGGTTAGAGTGGGTTAGATGAGGGAATAGCTAAGTGACATGAGACCAAGGAATATAACAAGGTTAGAGTGGGTTAGATGAGGGAATAGCTAAGTGACATGAGACCAAGGAATATAACAAGGTTAGAGTGGGTTAGATGAAGGAATAGCTAAGTGACATGAGACCAAGGAATATGACAAAGTTAGAGTGGGTTAGATGAGGGAATAGCTAAGTGACATGAGACCAAGGAATATAACAAGGTTAGAGTGGGTTAGATGAAGGAATAGCTACGTGACATGAGACCAAGGAATATAACAAGGTTAGAGTTAGATGGGTTAGATGAAGGAATATGTGTAGCAAGGTTAGAGTGGGTTAGATGAAGGAATATCTAGCTAAGTGACATGAGACCAAGGAATATGACAAATTTAGAGTGGGTCGATGAGGGGATAGCTAAGTGACATGAGACCAAGGAATATAACAAGGTTAGAGTGGGTTAGATGAAGGAATAGCTAAGTGACATGAGACCAAGGAATATGAAAGTTAGAGTGGGTTAGATGAGGAATAGCTAAGTGACATGAGACCAAGGAATATAACAAGGTTAGAGTGGGTTAGATGAAGGAATAGCTAAGTGACATGAGACCAAGGAATATGACGAAGTTAGAGTGGGTTAGATGAGGGAATAGCTAAGTGACATGAGACCAAGGAATATAACAAGGTTAGAGTGGGTTAGATGAAGGAATAGCTAAGTGACATGAGACCAAGGAATATGACGAAGTTAGAGTGGGTTAGATGAGGGAATAGCTAAGTGACATGAGACCAAGGAACATAACAAGGTTAGAGTGGGTTAGATGAAGGAATAGCTAAGTGACATGAGACCAAGGAATATAACAAGGTTAGAGTGGGTTAGATGAAGGAATAGCTAAGTGACATGAGACCAAGGAATATGACAAATTTAGAGTGGGTTCGATGAGGGGATAGCTAAGTGACATGAGACCAAGGAATATAACAAGGTTAGAGTGGGTTAGATGAGGGAATAGCTAAGTGACATGAGACCAAGGAATATAACAAGGTTAGAGTGGGTTAGATGAAGGAATAGCTAAGTGACATGAGACCAAGGAATATGACGAAGTTAGAGTGGGTTAGATGAGGGAATAGCTAAGTGACATGAGACCAAGGAATATAACAAGGTTAGAGTGGGTTAGATGAGGGAATAGCTAAGTGACATGAGACCAAGGAATATAACAAGGTTAGAGTGGGTTAGATGAAGGAATAGCTAAGTGACATGAGACCAAGGAATATGACGAAGTTAGAATGGGTTAGATGAGGGAATAGCTAAGTGACATGAGACCAAGGAATATAACAAGGTTAGAGTGGGTTAGATGAAGGAATAGCTACGTGACATGAGACCAAGGACTATAACAAGGTTAGAGTGGGTTAGATGAAGGAATAGCTAAGTGACATGAGACCAAGGAATATGACAAATTTAGAGTGGGTTCGATGAGGGGATAGCTAAGTGACATGAGACCAAGGAATATAACAAGGTTAGAGTGGGTTAGATGAAGGAATAGCTAAGTGACATGAGACCAAGGAATATGACGAAGTTAGAGTGGGTTAGATGAGGGAATAGCTAAGTGACATGAGACCAAGGAATATAACAAGGTTAGAGTGGGTTACATGAAGGAATAGCTACGTGACATGAGACCAAGGAATATGACGAAGTTAGAGTGGGTTAGATGAGGGAATAGCTAAGTGACATGAGACCAAGGAATATAACAAGGTTAGAGTGGGTTAGATGAAGGAATAGCTAAGTGACATGAGACCAAGGAATATGACGAAGTTAGAGTGGGTTAGATGAGGGAATAGCTAAGTGACATGAGACCAAGGAATATAACAAGGTTAGAGTGGGTTAGATGAAGGAATAGCTAAGTGACATGAGACCAAGGAATATAACAAGGTTAGAGTGGGTTAGATGAAGGAATAGCTACGTGACATGAGACCAAGGAATATAACAAGGATAGAGTGGGTTAGATGAAGGAATAGCTAAGTGACATGAGACCAAGGAATATGACAAATTTAGAGTGGGTTCGATGAGGGGATAGCTAAGTGACATGAGACCAAGGAATATGACAAGTTTACAGTGGGTTAGATGAGGGGATAGATAAGTGACATGAGACCAAGGAATATGACAAGTTTAGAGTGGGTTCGATGAGGGGATAGCTAAGTGACATGAGACCAAGGAATATGACAAGTTTTGAGTGGGTTAGATGAGGGGATAGCTAAGTGACATGAGACGAAGGAATATGAGAAGTTTAGAGTGGGTTCGATGAGGGGTTAGCTAAGTGACATGAGACCAAGAAATATGAGAATCCTATAGATTCAAAATCCCCTATATCCACTTTCACAAACTAAAGGATTTGGACAATGATTAGTGGAAAATAGAGGGAATTTTCAACGTAACAGTGACTTTTAACAAACCTCTTGCTTTAAATTTAGTGGATTTTTTAATTCAAATTATATAAACCGATAGAAATCATTCTTAGCAAGCAATAGGTGGGCATAACCCAATTCTGAACTAAATGGTCTCGGGGGGGTTTTGAATCTATAGGATTCATGACAAGGTTAGAGTGGGTTAGATGAGAGAACAGCTAAGTGACTTAAGGCCGAGGAATGTGACAAGATTAGAGTGGGTTAGATGAGGGAATAGCTACTGTCGGTGACTCAGTAGAAGACGAGAGTGGACTGAGGAGGAAGGGATGTGAACAGATAACGTACGACAACACATGCATTGGTTGTACTGTAGTAAGCGGAAACATTAGGTCTCCTTCTGTTCAACTCAGCTTTAATTTCCATACGCATTGTTACTCATGTTTCCTGCACGAGTAATAACCTGGCTACTGGGATGCTTATCTGAGCGATGTTTGTAATAATCAACAGCGATAGTCAAGAAGGCCACATTCTTTCCGCTCGTCTTCTCCTGAGTAACGGACAGTAAGTGACAATAGAACAAGAACTGTGACAAGTTTAGTCACAGTTGTACTGTATTTACTGACCCCTCACATCTGGCCACAGTTGATGCCACTAAAGTAAACAAATATTCTGGCCTTTATAGCACATTCCGAATCGGTTATTTAACAACGCTGTATCAACTGTATATGTAAAAACTAATACACATTTACTTTACCAACAAGAACGTCCAACTAACTATATGCAACATCGCATTCGCTGGAATTTGTGTTAGTTGTAGGATACTTTGGCAAGTTCTGAAAGAAAATTCGTCAAGATATCGCTTTACAGCTGAAGAAACCTAGGGAAAAGTCTAAACATTCGAACTTACTAGACCACCAAGACGACTGTCTTTTCATTAAAGTTATATAATAATAATAATAATAATAATAATAATAATAATAATAATTTTTATTTTGTTTATTTATTTACTATGGTTTATTGTGCTTTACAACAGCCAGAGGCCAATAACTGTTCAGCACAAAGCATAATTACAATATGACAAAATCACAATAAAAGTGCATAAAATAATTATTACACATAGATGGGAGGATAATATTAAAATGGATTTGAGGGAGGTGGGATATGATGGTAGGAACTGGATTAATCTTGCACAGGATAGGGACCGATGGCGGGCTTATGTGAGGGCGGCAATGAACCTCCGGGTTCCTTAAAAGCCATTTGTAAGTAAGTAAGTAAGTAGGGGAGGATAGGGCAAAGTGGAATAGATTTTGATATCATATAATCCTGTCTTTATGTTTAGTTGTATCACAAAGTTTTTATACACAAACTAAACGTTATACATCTGTCAAAATTTAAACACAAAAATAATCTTATAATGAATGAAGACAACAAAGTAATTAGAAAAATAAGAGGACCCTTTAATTTTCCACTTTACCCTCACCAAGAGGGTATAGTGGAAACTCGGAGAGGGCAAAGTGGAAATTACATAACACACTATATAAATGAAAATATTGTTTAAGATATGTAAAACATAAAATAATTGTCCATATTTAAAACATTTTGAAGCACTGCAGTTGTCACATAGGCTAGCCTACATAGTCCGGAGATTAATATCAGCACAAAGTTAATGAGTCCAGTCTTTGCATTTACAACACATGATCTAATCTTCCGATGGTGGGTCAGAATATTGCTTTCCACAGCCCAAACAGAAAACATCTTGCTACCTAGGCGTGTGGCTTAGTGTACTGGCGGCATCGTCTTACCGGCCTTCGTTTTCACTCCTTTGCCGCCAGGTTTCCCATCTGCTTCTCGCGGACTGCCTTCTTAAATGGAAATGTCAGTATTTCAGTTTTCTGACAACGTCGTTTTCGGTTTTTTTCACCAGTCTGAAGCAGTACGCCTAGGCTTACTTTGGGGAGTGGAGCAATATCTTCTGGTGTCACATGAGGCTGCACATTCGATGTTCCACACGTCACTGGGTTGAAAGGCATCTATCTGTGTATTCTCCTGCTTCATTGGGAGACCTATCTTCGCAAAGAATAGCTTATCAATGTAACTACTAGGCTGTACTGGCAATAATGGACAGAAGATGGAGCAAAATCATCTTCTGTGAATATGTTGCGTCCATATGGAAAAATTTCAGTCCTTGAGAATCCGCTAGTGATATTCGGAAGCTCGAACGATTTCTCAAAGTCTTCACGGATCAGACTTGCCACATCACATTCACCGATGTGTCTTCCTGGATAGTTCTTCTGGAATTTGTCTACTGCAACTTCAAAATGCGTCTTGAATGGCTTGTGAACTGCAACATCGACAGGCTGCAGCTTGTGTGTTGTGTGTGAAGGAACCGACAAGATTATGATCCCAATTTCTGAAGCGAATTCAAGAGCTTGCAATGACTGGTGAGAAGTATGATCGTCAAGAACCAACAACACTGGCTTTTCTTTGTTAGGTCTGACAATTTCTGCAACAGTTTCAACCAGTGCAAAAAATTATTTGCATTTGATCCAGCCAGACTCGGAGCACCAACTGAAGCAGGATTGCTGGGTAACTTTCGGCGTTGGACCTCAGACTCATTTCGCCATCATTAATTCACATATCAATGATATCATCATTATTGATACCATATCCCGGGTTCAGTTCATGTGCAGTGTGCTGTACTTGTACAATACGGCCGTTCGGCAACCCAATCATTTACAGAATAAGAGTGATGAGCACAATAAGCCTCAGGCAGCAATGTAAGTCTTCGGGTCCCTCATCCGTAGAAGAGGAAAAAAACGTAAACTATAAGCCAAATGCATTAACTATCTTGCAATTGCATATTAGGAGGAAATCCAGACTCTATGAGTGAATTCCAAACCACATGGGCAAAGTGGAAAGTTCACTCTTTCAGTTTCCACTTTGCCCTCCACGTGAGTTGCAGGTTAGATGTGGTTGCATCTTGCCAAATGAATATTTAGAAAAAAAATTAGCCATCACAACTTCTTCCCAACACTTGTAACTGTGCTTTAAACATTAATAATAAAATCAGATGTTATATATATGGCGATGCCTACAGATTACTTACCATAAACAAATAATTTCTTGCAGCTCGTTTCATTGTAATCATAATTCCACCATGTACAGCGATACTAGCGCTGTGCGGCTAAGTAGAAACATACATACTACCATAACCTTTGAATATTATACTGAATAGTCCTGCTCTCTATTGTTGCAAGAGCATAACAACGATTTTCCACTTTGCCCTCCCCTTCCACTTTGCCCTCGGCTCCCCTAAGTAAGTAAGTAAGTAAAGACATAATTACAATTAACGATAATAATGATATTGAATGGACGAAATAAAATAGATGACTAAAATACATAAAATATTGACAATTAAAAGTAGTTGTAAATTGAAAATGAAAGTGAATAAACTACAAAATGATATAAAAGATAACGAGAATAATGTTATACTACATATCTAAACAAAATACATAAATTAAACTGATATAAAACTATAAAAGTGTATACTACATATTAAATGGATACAAGTTAGATCGATGGAAATTTCCATATTTTATACATCTGCAGACCGGAGAGGGAGATTTAGAATTCCTATTGTAAAACATTTTATGAAATCTTAAACCCTTAGCAGGAATACGTAGACTGATATTGCTTAGGAAAGATTCACAATCAATATTACCCTTAAGGACTTTACAGAAAAATAAATAATCAAGATCTTGACGTATGGCAAATAAACTACAGCAATTAAAATATCTGCAGTTAATCTCATATTTATAATCAACGGAATTAGGTAAAAATCTATAAAAACACAAGGAAATAAATTTTCTTTGAATATTCTCCAATTTAGCCAAGTCAGTGGAAGTAATGGAGTTCCATACAACAGATGCATATTCAAGCTTGGATCTAACCAATGTATAGTATAAAATTAATAAACACATAGGAGTAGAAAAAATTAAGGTATAGATCTAATAGACGAAGCATTCTTAATGAATGGGTATAAATATATTGCACATGATCATGGAAATATAATTTAGAATCAATACTTACTTACTTACAAATGGCTTTTAAAGAACCCGGAGGTTCATTGCCGCCCTCACATAAGCCCGCCATCAGTTCCTATCCTGAGCAAGATTAATCCAGTCTCTACCATCATATCCCACCTCCCTCAAATCAATGTTAATATTATCTTCCCATCTACGTCTCGGCCTCCCCAAAGGTCTTTTTCCTTCCGGCCCCCCAACTAACACTCTATATGCATTTCTGGATTCGCACATACATGCTACATGCCCTGCCTATCTCAAACGTCTGGATTTAATGTTCCTAATTATGTCAGGTGAAGAATACAATGCGTGCAGTTCTGTGTTGGGTAACTTTCTCCATTCTCCTGTAACTTCATCCCTCTTAGCCCCAAATATTTTCCTAAGAACCTTATTCTCAAACACCCTTAATCTCTGTTCCTCTCTCAAAGTAAGAGTCCAAGTTTCACAACCATACAGAACAACCGGTAATATAACTGTTTTATAAATTCTAACTTTCAGATTTTTTGACAGCAGACTAGATGACAAAAGCTTCTCAACCGAATAATAAAAAGCATTTTCTATATTTATTCTGCGTTTAATTTCCCCACGAGTGTCATTTATATTTATTACTGTTGCTCGAAGATATTTGAATTTTTCCACCTCTTCGAAGGATAAGTCTCAATTTTTATAGTTCCATTTCGTACAATATTCTGGTCACGAGACATAATCATATACTTTGTCTTTTCGGGATTAATAATAATGATGATAATAATAATAATAATAATAATAATTTATGTTGTACTTATTTCTCTAACTGTACTTGTATCATTTATTTTACCACGTGAGATGAACGCGTCAGTTACATTTGTTACTTTTATACATGATTATGTGTCTGGTTTGTAGGACGTAATTAATTTTTATGATCTATATTTGTATCTTTGAATTTAAAACAGTCTGGCAAAATTCATAACAACTATTATTCCATCGCGAGACAACCTAGAAGAACCGAGACTGATACAACCGACGTCCTCATTGAAGTTCAGCAGAGTGCAATGGATTTCAATACAAAAAATGGAAGCTAATTTCCTCAATCAAGCTTCATTGTAGAGGACGAAACTTCAGCTGTCAAAATAGTTTCCTTGTAGCTCATATTTCTCACTGTGCAGTCTGTATGAAGTACTACTGCACGACGCGGACTTCACCAATAGGGGTGCTGACTCCTACAGACACGTGCGCCGTGGGGAGACGCCATATTGGATCCGGTCACGTGGCCGGAAGGGAAGCGTGCGGCGGCTCACAAGACATGGATCTATGCGATCATTAAGCGAGGGGGATGATCTTCTGGCTCACTACCCCGGCGACCCACCCCTTCGAATCTAATAACATTACCCTATAGCTCCATCTTCCTGCTAAGATTTGGTCATGGTAAGATGCACAGCATGTAATAATAAATCTGCACGAGGAAGAGCACCAGATGTTCACCAGCTCTCAAAGGAAATAGACTAAAATCATTGTCATGTCCAAATCTATAGGTCTACTTGCCATTCTTTGTTCACACGAAGTGCCAGCATTACTGCGTGTTAGTTCTGGTTTGAAATTCGGAACGCCATGGGTTAGACTCCAAACGCCGACTATTCTAAATATGTTTCTCTACGATAGTGCTTAAAGTTACATTTTACCCCCTGTTATCAGTGCGTAAAGTGAGCTACGAAACACTAGTGCGTAAATAGTAATATGCGTTACAAGAGCGGTATGTTGAAGTTTTCATGTTCGAGGAAAAGTTTGAAAAAGCGAAACGTAGTTGAGCTTTTTTAATTTCCGAGAATTCAAAGAAAATATACCGCTCGTGTATCGTACATTATTTTGTGCGAAGATCGTTTATTACATACCTGAAAGAGGAATTTGTAATTAGTTGCAATGAAATCTCCATCTCGGTTTCTGTTCAATGACGGCAAATCTGCAAAACAAAAATATCTGTTTTCAACATTGTTTCTGTGTTTACTATACTCCAGCAGGCCGTGATATACTCTGTCTTTTTTTTCCCCCAGTCTATAAATGCGAACTTAAAACAAACGGTAATGATTTATTTCATTTTAATATTTCGACATTATTATATTATATTAGATCCACATCTCCTTCGTTCAAAGTAGCCGTCATGATGAGTCTCGAATCTTGTTGATTTTTTCACGGCTTCCTTAATGTTACTTTCATCACGAATGCAGTAACTTTAGTGGAGTTGTAGAGTTTACTTAATTTTTGCAAATATTTAAAAACAATAATTAACAGTGAAATTTAGGTGAAATTGCAGTGATAAGTTTCCAATTTATAATTATTACTATGTTAAACGTCTCTAAAAATAATATGTTAAAAGCCTAAAGCAGTAAAATCAATATGTCACTTAAGCGGTAAGAAGAGGGAAATTGTTATGTGTGTTACGTTGGGAATACTGAATGTGGAATTTTAGACTTTCCGCGGATTGGTTTTGTGTGGAAACCAAGCAAATACGCACGATCTCGCACAAAAATAAGTAATTACTTTGCGACTTACTTACTTACGTACTGGCTTTTAAGGAACCCGGAGGTTCATTGCCGCTCTCACATAAGCCCGCCATCGGTCCCTATCCTGAGCGAGATTAATCCAGTCTCTATCATCATATCCCACCTCCCTCAAATCCATTTTAATATTATCTTCCCATCTACGTCTCGGTATCCCCAAAGGTCTTTATCCCTCCGGCCTCCCAACTAACACTCTATATGCATTTCTGGATTCGCCCATACGTGCTACATACCCTGCCCATCTCAAACGTCTATATTGAATGTTCATAATTATGTCAGGTGAAGAATACAATGCGTGCAATTCTGTGTTGGGTAACTTTCTCCATTCTCCTGTAACTTCATCCCTCTTAGCCCCAAATATTTTCCTAAGCACCTTATTCTCAAATACCCTTAACCTATGTTTTCCTCTCAAAGTGAGAATCCAAGTTTCATAACCATACAGAACAACCAGTAATATAACTGTTTTATAAATTCTAACTTTCAGATTTTTTGACAGCAGACTGGATGATAAAAGCTTCTCAGCCGAATAATAACAGGCATTTCCCATATCTATTCTGTGTTTAATTTCCTCCTGAGTATCATTTATATTTGTTACTGTTGCTTCAAGATATTTGAATTTTCCACTTCTCCAATACTTTACGCATTGCACGAAGAAAATGTAATATTCAATGTACAAACTTCATTCAGTAAGAAATTAATGCATAACCTCGATATTTCATGACGTAAATGTTACACGTAAGTCAAATAAGTAACTAATTTAACATTCATTTGAAAGGAACTGGCCTACCCCATTATCTCCTGGCCTAGTTGCCTCATAAGTGGTGCCTTCTTGGTATCACTTGTGAGGTTGTGTCTTCTGACAGTTGACTAAAAACATCTACATTTTAACCCTGATTATTCTGAAGTTACATCTGTTAGTAGTCATTGCAACAAGATTTAGCATTCAGCAGTTGATTGTTGTTCCTCAAGATAGTTTTACTTCGGGAAAAATGTCCAAGTTACAATATATTAACGAAATACATTAAACCGAGAGGTGTACACTATAATGGAGAGAGCAAGTCGAGGATTTGCCTTCCACTACTTCTCGAATTTCTCACATCTGCTAGTATCCAGTATTATGTTTTTTATCTTGTAGTTGAAAGGACATAACCAATCTAACAATCCTCGATTCAACCTTGCAGATGGTATTCGGATGTTGTTTCGTAAATAACAGGGAGAATCACACAATGTTCTAACTCTACTTCGAAATGACTACAGAATGAAAAATCCAGGATTCAATCCCGGGTGGAAGTGCGATTTTTCTCATTGCCAAAAACTTATGAAACGGTCCCGGGTACTACAAAGCCTACATTCAAATTGAATATTGGGTCTTTCCTGGAGACGTGCCGAGTCATCAAAGTTTTTCCTCCAAGCCCCCATACATCTTCATGGCCTGTAAAGGGGAAAACTTTAGCTTTATAGCCTATTTCTTAATGTGACATGAATAGCCACCGGGGTAGCTCAGTCGGCTAAAGCGCTTGTCTATCCGAAGTTGCGCTCGGGCGCGGGTTCGACACCCGCTTGGGCTGATTACCTCGTTGGCTTTTTATTCCGAGATTTTTCCTAAACGTAACCTGTAGTTGATACAGCGTCGTTTAAATAACCAACTAAAAAATATGACGTGACTTCAATATATCGGCATTGAAAATATAATGAATTTATAAGAAATTTATAACTACAGTATGTAGTGTGTATAATTTGAGATCATATTGATCAATCATATTTAATTCAAGGTCAATTCACGACGTCGACATTGTTGTGAATACATTGGATTGCTGCGATCTATGTGCACGTTTGTGAACACTATTCTATTTAGTGAACATATCTGCAGACACGGCCACCATGTAGACTACAATCAGTAAGAATTAATGCACTGAAGGGTATGGAATACCGCCACTGGTATCTATGGCCAGAAAACATTACCGTTAGTGAAAAATGACATACCGTCACTGAAAGAATGTGATCGTAAAAATTTGTTTATACATTGCTTCACAGCAAAGAGTACTATCTGTTTGCTTCGTAAATCTAAACCACAGCCTTCTGGAACTGTATTCAGTGTGTATTTAGACACGCTTATTTGATAAGTTGAAGAACGCCTGGAAAGCTTATAACGGTAGTATTTCAAGTATAGAAAGCTGTGGTCTTTAGCTTGTGGTGGTCATTGTTGACAATTTAGTGACTGTGTCATATATTTTTTGCACTTTTTATTAATAATTAAGGTATATGTACACCCACAAAACGCAAAAAATGATGAACAATTAGAATTTTCAAAATATAGCTATCTTAATAGAGAATTTTCTCCCCTTTAATTTGATATAAGAATTTTCGATTTATGCCTTATGGTTTTTCAGATAAGTCCCATTTTCCAAAATTCTGCGTCATCAGCTACGGTCACTTCTACGAAGATCACTCCAAAAGTAATGCACAACATTTTTTAAAATTTATCTTTTATTCTAAACCTTTGCAATTTATGGAGGTCATAGATACAACCTTCCTCCTTGTATTCAAATTTAATTTAAGTCGTTCCCGTGAGTGGCGCCAGAGAGTAGCTCAGACGTGTTGGTTCAGACTTTTATCGTGCAGGTATGCAGCCCCTCATTCCAAGGTGGCGTAAGGAAGTTGAAAGGTGCGGAGATTATGTGGAAAAGTGACGTATTGTTCCTGAAGGATGCATCTACATTCTATGAAAATAGCAAAGCTGTAGGCTAAAAATGTAATTTTTAAATAAATATTGTGGATTACTTTTGGAGTGATCCTCGTAGCAGTCAATCCCCTCGTCCAGCATTGCTTGCAAAATAAACTTCTTTCTAGTCCCAAAATAAATGCATAGATATCTGGGCATGATCATTAGGTTGAAAACACGTTTTTACATAATGAAGTAATTTATAATCTTTTACTGTTAGTCATAAAAGTGTAAATTTGTGTGTCAGTGATGTTGTACGTCATTTTAATAAGAGTCCAAAAGTAGAAATTAAAATTCTGAGGAGGATGAGCATAAACCCTGGGACAAACACCATCGCGGGATTTGTTGCATCAATGGAAATAGGGACAAAAATGCCAAAACACATTCAACATCTGAAGTTAAAACAAGGAGGAGGTATTTGAGTGGCAGAAAGAAGCTGAAACTGGACCGACATGAAGCTGCTTAAGGGGTGACATATGATGATGGAGTCTTCTAGGCTCTGAAAGTTTGTGGTTCATTTCCTGTAAATAGTAATTTTAGAATATTTAATTCTTTTAAACACGATATCTCAGCCAAATATGGTGATACCAAGAAGATATTGGTGTAATTTTGAAGCTTGAAATGTCCCCCAGTGCCTGACAATGAGTAAAATAACATTAATATAGTTAATAATTATCTATGGATTTTTTACATGATTTATGCAACAAAAATATTAGTATAAGTTACATATATGGTAATATTTAATTAATGTAAATGAAAATAAAAAATAGCTGTATGTCAGGCACTAAAGAATAGTTTTAGCTATAAAACAGTGAAGAAACTGTGGCTCTATCTTAAAAACTGCATGAGCTATCATGTTTCAAGTAGCAGGTCAAAATTATAAACAAAATAATTTTATAAACAATTTAGACATAATTTCAAGGGATCTGTTCACTTCATTCTCTTTCTGGTACCATTCTCAATTGTATAAAAATTTTACAGAGCAAAATTATGCAAAACAAAATTGTTTGTATGTATAGGCCTACATTAAGTAAGGCACGTTGAAGCTTTAACATTATTTTAAGTGATAAGTCTCAATGTACATTGTAAAATGATCTAGTAAATAACTGAAGTAACTTGAAATTATTTTATTAAGAAATTTAATGTGTCGCATAAGCTTAAAAAATTCGCGTTACTCACTGCACGAAACTATTGTATACATAATTTATGTCTATATTGTAAGGGGGGTGATCTGCTTTTTTTTTTTTTTTTTAAATCAAGGTATGTCAGAGGAAAATCTTGGGATCGCATACCGCTTCTGGTTTTTTCCTATTTCCCTCAATGCATTAATGTATTGCGAAACATCGAAGTGGAAATGGGGACAAATGAGGCATTTACAAAAAAAAATTGATTCCTAAAATTCCTAGTTATTTTATGATCAAGGAAACAATTGAAGAGTCCCGGGGTTGAAGTCTAGTGTTTCACCATTCGCTGTTTAATGAACTTACTGCTATCCGTATAGACAATTCATTAGTATATAGTTAAAATCCTTAAAAAATTGTGGAGACGAATTAAGTTTTGTTCCCTAAAATTAGACATAGGCTAATTCTAATAAAGTAATAATAATATAATAATAATAATATTAATAATAATAATAATAATAATAATAATAATAATTTATTTAACCTGGAAGAGTTAAGGCCATACGGCCTTCTCTAACACTCAACCAGGAGTAAAACTGCGTTACAAAAACTCTACTAATTTACAGAGTACACTACAATTTTACACACAAAACTGAATAAGATAATAATAATAAAATGTAAACAACAAGTAAGAAGAAATCAGACATAATATATAACATACAGAAAGAAAGGAAAAAGCATAATAAAATGTGAACAGCAGGTCAAAATAAATGAGATATACAAAGTATAAAAAATTAAGACAATTATTGATAATAATAATAATAATAATAATAATAATGATAAAAATAATAATGATGATGATGATAATAATAATAATAATAATAATAATAGTACTAATAGTAGTAATGAAATAGTGCACTACAAAGCATACAATGAATACAATATTTTTAAGTACACACAGTAAGGAAATTTGTGATTATATATAGCTCAACTTATCACATTATAGATATACCATTATCGAGAAATATGAAAACAAAAATATAAAATAAGTTAAATATCACTAGAACATAAAAAAATGCGAATACGTGGAAGCATGCAATACAACACTTGTCATAATAGTAAGTTAGTTTGGCAACTCGTCATAAGATAATTTTCTAACTTGGATTTGAAAGATTTCAATGTTCGGCAGCCCTTGACTTCAGGCGGCAGAGAGTTCCAGTGACGAGAGGTAGCAACAGTGAAAGATGAGGAATACAGAGATGATGTGTGAAGTGGAATTTCTAGCGTGTTATCGCGTTGTGATCGAGTATTAATATTATGACAGCGAGAGAGAGTATGAAAACGTGCGAATAAATAATAGGGAGATGAAGTGTGCATAATTCGATATAAGAGAGAAAGTGAGTGCAGATTTCTCCTCTCCTGTAACCTAAGCCATGATAACTTCTCGAAAGAAGGTGAGATATGATCATAGTATCGAACATTACAAATGAAGCGGACGCACGCGTTATGAACACGCTGTAGTTTCTGAGCGGAATCAATCCTGAGATCACTGAACAAAACGTCGCAATAATCGAAGTGAGGTAGAATGAGTGTCTGTAGCAGCGTCTGTTTTAATTTAGATGGATAATGATACAATCTTTTTAGTGAATGGAGAATAGAGAATGCCTTCTTACATGTATATTTAATATGCGTATCCCAATTGAGATTAGATTCGAAATGCACTCCGAGATTTTTTACGGTAGAGCTAAACGGGATGATTGTTTTATTCAGTTTCACAGGTGGAATATTCAGGTCGCTGACATCAGGAATTAATCTTCGGTTCGCGAACAGAATAGCCTGTGATTTACATGCGTTTAGGTTAAGCCCAAATTGTTGAGACCAGGAAGAGATTGGATCAAGATCTTCATTAAGACTATTAATGCTATATTATTCAGTGATAAAAAAAATACCATTCAGGTACCGAAACTTGAGACCAGCATTCTAATAAACTACGTTCTACTATTCTTCCAATTGCAGGACAATTGTTGATAAGTACTATACTGGTATCTGGAGCTTACGTAGCGCAGTACAATTTACACTCAGATAGGACTCAAGGCGTTTGCCTTATCAGTACCGTACCAAGCACTTTCGAATTCCACAGCTCTATTGTGTACGCATTTACGACATGGGCACACACTTTGTTTATCAGCCAGGACGTGCGGCCATGGAAACAAGACCATTCCGAGCGCCATGCGGCTATTTGCATTTCGTGGCGCTAGCGAGGTAGATTACAACAGCCTTGAATGCAGCATATCTAGCTCCGTGCTGAGTCCGCTATACGTGGAATTTGAGACAGAACATACGAAACAAAACGGAAGTGTCTTCGACAGGTAGATCCCAGACGGACTGCAAAGGACGCTTCTTTGACAAAGTCTGTCTGGCGAAAACAACTGCAGTAATCAAAAATGAGTAATCACAACCCATGCCTGGCTGATTTCCATATAGATACATATCAAATGCTTATAGGAATATGTAAGCCATGTTATATTTTGTTCCACTCAGTGTTAGAGCTAGGACATAGTAATAAAATTAATAATGATTATTTATGTATTGGACTGTTTTACAAAAAATTAAAGTCATATAATTTATAATTATTTCACTCCATAAAATGGCTTGTGCTCCGAAATGTTCTTGAAAAGAAAAGAGTGAAGCTATACATTAAGATACAGCAGAACTTGGTTATAACGACCTCGTTTTGTGCGACATCTCGCCTATAACGTCAAATATTCTGTGGTCCCAAATATAACGTCATTTTCAACCTCAGTTTGGAATAAGATTTTCTAAGAACCAAAGTATTTTAAGAAATACTTACTTAGGCCTACTTACTTACTGGCTTTTAAGGAATCCGCAGGTTCATTGCCGCCCTCACATAAGCCCGCCATCGGTCCCGATCTTGTTCAAGATTAATCCAGCTTCTATCATCATATCCCATCATAAGTGCACGCATTTTAACGCAATATGGCCACTAAAAGAAAATTTCCACGTTGGAAGAAAAAGTTAAAGCGATTCATTAAGTTGAGAATGGAATTAAAAAAGCCAACATGTGTCGTGAGTTTAGCCTAGTTAATTCCACAGTCCAAACGATTTGGGAGAGCAAGGATGAAATTGTTGCATTTGAACAAAATTGATTAAGCTAGGGGAGGGAGCAATGAAATTGCAACTGAAATAATGAATACAGAACGTAATTTAGAAAGTGTGTATTGGGCAAGTATGAGACAAAGTATGAGGGCTGTCCTTCCTTAAGGAGATTCAAGAATAATTTAAAGAGTTGTGTATAAAGTGAAAATTAAAATTAAGGTGACATTCAACATTTAATTTTTTTAGGTGACATGTATTTATCTAGCCTGACGAGTTTACTTCCTTGGTTTGAATTGTAAATTATTTAAAAATAGCGTGTAAGAGGGCCTTAGACTAGAAATGTTTAGTTTAAATGTAGTTCTGTTTATAAGTATGCATAAGAATGCAATTATTTGTCTTATTTGAACTGTTGTATCAGTGAAGCGAGGTGAGTCAGTGAAGTTATGGTTTTACAGTGTAGTGAACAGTTCCGATCAGTGATAATTTATAGCGTCAATGAAATGTGTTCTATAGTGTCAGTGAAATGTGTTACAGAGTGTCAGTGAAATGTGCTAAAGTGTCAGTGAAATGCGTCATAGTGCCACTACAGGGAATGAAATGAGATTAAAGTGAAAGACTATTGAAACTTATGTAGGGCCTATACATAATTATGTAGGTTGTGTTGTAAAATTAGGTGTTTTATTTTATGTTTTATTATTATTGTGTTAAATTGTATTGTGTATTCTTATTGTATTGTGTATAAAATTGTATATGTGTTGTAAATTGTATTATGTATTGTAAATTTGATTGTGTATTGCTTATCATTTTAAATGTGTATTGTTAATATTGTATATACCACTGCCACCGGGTGCTTGCCCACTTGCAGTGTAAATAAATACATACATAACAGAGTAAAATAACTGATTACTTCACTCCAAAGTAGACTAAAGAAGTTTGGTGAGTTCTGAACAAACTGTTTTAATACAAAATACTGAATTTATAATTGTACATGTATTTTATTATGTTCATGATAGGCTTAAAAGTGAATACATAAATCTAAAATAAGGCTAATTAAGTTTGTTATTTTCCATTTTCCACCTTACTAGACTCATAATATGAATCTTGGTTACTACGACACTCATTTATAACAACGTAATTTTTAAGATCCCTTGGATGTCGTTGTAACCAAGTTCTCCTGTAATACAAAAATATAAATAAGGTACATTACAAAATGAAATAACATTAATCTTAATGTAATATAAAAATGAAGACAAAGTATTCATTTTTCTGTTAGAGAAAAGTTTGTAATAGTGTACAAGATACAAGCGTGGTAAGTGTATTATAATAGAATCGAGGAAAAGTAAGAAAAGACTAGACGAAATAACGAACTATCAGTGTCGCGCACCTCTATGTCCTGTGAGAAAATAACTAAATGTCTTATTATACCTGTACTCTTTCTAAATTATTTTATTGGGTGGAGATTTATAAGAAAACAGAAATTAAAAGAGTGAAAACCATTTCTGACGACTTTCAGTTGTTGCTCTAAGCGCCACTTGTAGGGTCGTGGCTGAACGCGAAAACATCCATGGAGTAAAATACGTCGTATTCAAGAGTTAACCTACAGTATACCGGTATGCAATTTATTTACGCTGATGTATAATTAATGTGTCACCTACCTACTTCTTTGAATACAAAACTAAACTTTCTATAATTTATTTTATTACAACATTTTCACAATCGCCGTCGAATAATAACAAATGAATAACACCTATCGAAATTACGAATAATAACAAATGAATGACACCTATCGACAATTACAAATAGTAACAAATGACTGACACATAACGACAAATAACAAAAGGCGATCACACATGAAAATGTTAGCATCCAAAAGCACACTAATTATTTAAATTAAAAATGATTAACAATAATTTATTTTTATTAAGAATGGCCTCCAGGATAACAGAGAGGGTTTGGAATTGAACGGGTTACATCAGCTGCTTGTCTATGCGGATGACGTGAATATGTAAGGAGAAAATCCACAAACGATTAGGGAAAATACGGGAATTTTACTTGAAGCAAGTAAAGAAAAAGGTTTGGAAGTAAATCCCGAAATGACTAAGTATATGATTATGTCTCGTGACGAGAATATTGTACGAAAAGGAAATATAAAAATTGGAAATTTATCCTTTGAAGAGGTGGAAAAATTCAAATACCTGGGAGCAACAGTAACAAATATAAATGATACTCGGGAGGAAATTAAACACAGAATAAATATGGGAAATGCCTGTTATTATTCGGTTGAAAAGCTTTTATCATCCAGTCTGCTGTCAAAAAATCTGAAAGTTAGAATTTATAAAACAGTTATATTACCGGTTGTTCTTTATGGTTGTGAAACTTGGACTCTCACTTTGAGAGAGGAACATGGGTTAAGGGTGTTTGAGAATAAGGTACTTGGAAAAATATTTGGGGCTAAGAGGGATGAAGTTACAGGAGAATGGAGAAAGTTACACAACACAGATCTGCACGCATTGTATTCTTCACCTGACATAATTAGGAACATTAAATCCAGACGTTTGAGATGGGCAGGGCATGTAGCACGTATGGGCGAATCCAGAAATGCATATAGAGTGTCAGTTGGGAGGCCGGAGGGAAAAAAGACCGTTGGGGAGGCTGAGATGTAGATGGGAGGATAATATTAAAGCGGATTTGAGGGATATGATGGGATATGATGATAGAGACTGGATTAATCTTGCTCAGGATAGGGACCAAAGGCGGGCGTATGTGAGAGCGGCAATGAACCTCCGGGTTCCTTAAAAGCCAGTAAGTATTAGGAATGGCCAAAAAATAGTATGCAATACATGTGTTGAGTGCATAACAGAATCTCGGGAACTTTTTCCTCGGTTCTGTTACAATGTACTTACCACACCTGCATCGCAGTATACTATCGTCTCTAGCAATTTTAAATTTTCTATTTCATTTTCCTCAACAGCGGTTTTTACATTAATGTAGTTATTACACTAAACTCCTCAATTTATACAATCATACTTATGATCAGTGTAGCAGAAACTAGAGACTTCACCATATCGGTTTCTTCAAAAGTCTAATTTCATGAGATATTTGCAAGGGGTGTTCTGCGGAAGTAAATCGCCGCAGAAGAAGTAGATTCATTACCGAGTTTATGTGTTCGAGTTCGGTACCACACGAGCAACGGTCTGATAGATTATATTTTGGAGCGAATAAATAAAAAAAATCACAGAAGACAGCAGTGGAGAGGCAGATCTTGTTCTCGACAGAATAATTTTACACGCATTGCTGGAAGGGTGTTTTATGCGTTTGTTTATGTGGTACAGGAAACCGGAGGAGCTAGATATCGATAGTCAAGGTCCAGAGCAGACGCACCTGCCAGGGAATCAAAGTTCTTCGCACTTGACGACCAGAGCAGAGTACAAAGCAATGTCCTCTGAATAAGCAATACAAAGTGCTGATAGGAATTACGCGGTTTTCGCATCACTCACTTCCTGTGTATTGAACTCCTCTGCTGACGTAGTGTCAACTGTATATTCCCCTTACATTGCAATAGGTAAGCAACGAATAAATAGCACGATGATTTGTCTCCTTTGTTTTACAGTCGAATATTTCAACATTCTTTAAATTCTGAACGCTAAGTTACATCATTCTTCAGCAATTCAACGCAAAATTTGCAAAAAAAATTGTAAAGTAAGATATTTTGTTTGTTATATGTGACAAAGATGTAACAATTATGAATTTTTGTAGATTTATATGCCATATATTTATATTTTATGGGAGGGTAAAATAAATAACAATATATTATTTAATATATACATTTCCATAACCATGATCCTCACTAAAGTAGGTTTCCTCAGTCTGTTTCAGTCTTTCGCGTAACACTGACGTAACCCCATCTTTGGATGCTAGTAACTTAATACCTGTGACGTATTTACAGAAACATGTTATATAAAAATGATATCTATTTTCTTTCCAAAATAAAATTGTGCATTGTTTAAACAATAACAAAAAAAAAAAACATATAACCTAATTCTTCTTATAATCTTACTGACTTTCAACAGCTTGCTATGATTAAACCCTAAAAGATGGATCGACATATTGTGAATTAAATACGTTAATTTATATGACCTTTTAAAGAATCATAACGTTTTGATTTTCCTCTTATCGTTTAAGTGCTACGACAATTTTTCTTTGGCTTACACAACAGCTGTGCTAAGAGCACAACACAATAATCTTAACAACTGCAAGCGCGTGACGTCACACGCAGGTAAACATGTGTACAGAAAGCAGTCTCGCAGAATATATAAAACTTTATAGGAAAAGAAAACGTGGAACAGAAATGTAATTCCTAGTCTAGTAATAATGTACCCAAACGAAAAAAAAACTAATGCAGAATACATAGTACGTGAGTATGAATACTAATATTATAAAGTTAAAGTTGTTTTAATACAAGACCTAACATTTAACGTTATTAAAAGTTAATCTCGGAGTCAAGGTTCCCTTTTATTTACTACATATGCTGCATAACGAGCTGTTACTGTCAATTATTCTTAGTATTCTCGTAATTGTCTTTAACTGTAAAATGCTAAGTTTATGTCATTTTTATTAATATTGTGATTTAATTTAAAAGTGCGCAGTCAAAAATTTATCTGATAAATATAATTTGCGATGTGGTTAATCTTCTTTGGTGGACACTTAAAACAAAATTTAGCGCAGATTATACAAACTGTGATCTTGCTTTTATAATTTAACTTCAAATTGTAACTAGTTTCTAGACAGTTATAGAAAAGTTTTATCCAGAATTAAGACAGAAATTAATATAGCTAATATTACAGAAACTTTATTGTAACTTTAAAGTTTCAATTTGAAACCTGAAGTAATGTCCGATATTGTTTCAATAACTTTATGAAGAAATATAATATAAATTAACTTAAAGTGTTTTCAATGTAGCGCGTTTAATGAATAGAGTTTATAAAAATCTTCGTTCCGTGCAGTAGTTACGTGGTCTAAGGCGTCATGCCTTGAGCTAACAACACGAAATGAGAGCCGGTTCGATTAGTCAGGGGAAGGGAAATTTTCATGAAATTTCAAAGTATGGGACCGGTGCCTACCAAGCATCATAAGACATTTCGGTAGCTACAATGGATATGCAAAATCCGGTGTCGTAAGCCATCTACAACTATTGAGGAATCATCATGCTGACTATATGCTAATTCGTACTGGTTGGATGATCGTTCACCTCTGCTGAGGCATGTGGACATGAGGCTAGCAGTCGGTGAATCGGTGTTGGGCTGTTGCGCAAAGGAAAACGTTGTCTAGAAAGCTTGTCAAAAATTAATTAAAAAATTCTTGTGGTAGGTAGTTGTCTTCTGATAATAATTTCCTACACTTTGCTTCTTGGGAATAAGAGCGATCTCGGATGTAGATGAGTAAGAATCACTTCAATATACCAGTACTTACTTTTCCTTTTCTAAGTCTACTTTATGACATCTGTATCTCAATCTTTGAATCAATAGTACTCATTATGAATTTATAACAGGATGAAATCACTGACAATATCCCTGTACTTACTGTATATTTAAGGCAACTTTATTATCCGAATGAAACTATTTGAATTAAATATATGTGTGTGTTTATTCATTTCTGCTATAGGGGTCTTTAAACCTTCATCCTAAAATGTTAGACTACTGGTAGTAGAACGAGTCACTTAGAATCAAACTGCATTTTTTTCCAAATTATGAAATGTGACATTAAGGTATGTTTCAGTCCAGAATTTTTGCAGGGAATGTGACCAAGTGCTCGTTTGGAATCAAACTGAAATTTATCTGCCTTAACTTTAGCAATAAAATAACCGTTTGGAGTCCAACTGCACTAGTTTTTCGTCTTTTCTGACAAGTCAGATTTTTCAACAAAGTGCAGTTTAATTCTAGGCGACCCATTATACTTACGTGATCAACGACAATGTCGACAGAGAACAAGGTCATTGAAGTTAAGGGAAGACTCCACTGAAAATCATGAAAATTTTTCCAAATTTTTTTTAGCTATTTCACTTATTCAGTATTTATATTTTCATATCCCAAATGGATTCAGCTCAATTCTGATTACAAATACTCGTATGTTTACACGTTTTAAATTAAGGCTGGAAGGGGGCGTGGAATTTAAAGAGCTGTCAAAATTGTTTTTCATCGAAGAATTCTTTTTTAAAATTTCTGATTACAAATCTAGTAACTTATTTATTTTGTGAGAAATGCTGCTAGTTTATTTTATTAATATTTTTCTTAATGCTGCTAGTTTATTTTATTAATATTTTTCTTAAGAAAGCATTTCTCACAAAATAAATCATAGAAACATGCAGCTACCTCATAAATACTTGCAGTAAAAATTTAATCCATATTGATTAATATTTGGCATAACAAAGTTGGTGTTGAATCAACAAAAATGAACACAGAAAAATAGACTTGAAAATAAAATGAATATTTATGCAAATTAATATTCTCCTCCGCTACATTCATCTAGTAACTTCAGGGAGCCAACAAAAAGTTACTAGATTTGTAATCAGAAATTTTAAAAAAGAATTCTTCGATGAAAAACAATTTTGACAGATCTTTAAATTCCACGCCCCCTTCCAGCCTTAATTTAAAAAGTGTAAACATACGAGTATTTGTAATCAGAATTGAGCTGAATCCATTTGGGGTATGAAAATATAAATTCTGAATAAGTGAAATAGCTAAAAAAATTTGGAAAAATTGTCATGATTTTCAGTGGAGTCTTCCCTTAAAGAGATTCTAGACATTAAAATCCCTATAACATACGATCACAACTTGCACATTCCCGTTATTGAAAGACCCGTAAGTTGTAGCTGGTCATTCGCCAAAACGGACTTTAGGATTCCCAGAATTTTAAAAGGAAGCATTCACACGCCAAGGAATGACGTTCCTTAGCCGAGAATGTTATTTTAGAAAGCGATTTCTCTTTTCAGAGAGATATCCCCTATGCGGCATGAACCCTCCTTGAGCACTTATACAATAATCCTCAAAAGAACTCTCCGCGCACGTGGAGTGCATCTCTAATAAAAATAATTGCACTCCCTATCCCTAAACGCGGTGCATTACGTTTCCCCTAGAGAGGCCGCCACCCTGCAAGACTCACGCTACGCTAACGAAGTTTCTCCCTCCCTTATGCATGCACTTGTCCGCAATTTGCGTATCGGAAAGTCACGTGCCGCGGGAACGATTCTTGTTATGTGCCGGTCACGTGACTGGCAACGTGACGTCACGACCTCTGTCTATCATCCCTGCTAGTCCCGTCACAAAATAAAGGGCATAACTACCAATTCAACCGCGGATTATCGTTGTGTTAGTTTCTCCGTGAGCGAATACTCCAACCTGAACGATAACAGCGTAAAGGCTCATTCACAATGAAAATTAAACATAACCGTAACATAAACATAACTGTAACATTCTTAATTTATTGGGTTATTTTACGACGCTGTATCAACATCTAGGTTATTTAGCGTCTGAATGAAATGAAGGTAATAATGTCGGTGAAATGAGTCCGGGGTCCAGCACCGAAAGTTACCCTGCATTTGCTCGTATTGGGTTGAGGGAAAACTCCGGAAAAAACCTCAACCAGGTAACTTTCCTCAACCGAGATTCGAACCCGGGCCACCTGGTTTCGCGGACAGACGCGCTGGCCGTTACTCCACAGGTGTGGACAATTGTAACATAATTGTAATTGTATTCTTAATATTGTACTTGTAATCCCTTGGTAGAGGGGAAGAGAAGGCATGATGGCCTTATCTCTACCAGGTTAAATAAAAATAAATAAATAATAAATAAACAGAGAAGATTGCGCCCAGGCTACCAAATGGTATCATTCAAAATGATTCACATAAACATTGCCGTTAGACGTTAACATGAAAGTTTGCAAACTCCAAACTTTCATGCTTATGCTTACGTGATTTGCAAACAGTACACAATCGTGGAGCGCTGAATTATACGACAGAATATGAGGAAATGGCGTCGTTGTTATGTTTCCATGGTTACCAAGTATCTTTGCGGTTATGTTTATGTTCCCATCGTCAATGCTCTTGATTTTACCGTAACGTTTATATTTTTAAGTTAACGATTACGTTATGTTTAATTTTCATTGTGAATGAGCTTTAAAGGCTGGGCAACAATAAACCGGGAACGGAAACGACAACGAGAAGGAGAACGAAAATATTGTTAAAATAAATGTATTTAAATGTGAGCATTCACAATTAACTTTCACATTTCCGTTTCCGGGCTCCGGCAAGCTTCTCGTTGTCGTTTCTGTTTCCAGTTTTTTGTGGATCAGTCTTAATTCACAGTATGGTATAGAACTGCGCCATATAAGGTTAAATATTTGTAAACACAATTGAAGAGTTTATTATATGATATGATTTTTAGACCTTTATCATTATATTTTGAGCTGATTTTCTTCCAAAAAAACGCCAAATCCTTGTCTAGAAGTTTATGTTATTGTGCATGTCACTTGAAGATTCGATCAGTCCGTAGACCGGTGAATAAAAAAAACAGTCCAGTCCTTTCATAAAACTGAACTGAATGCGTTTTGGAACTACGGCCTTTAATTTTAAACCTAATTTGAAGCCTAGAATTTTAACCAAAACTCGAAGTAACTGTCCCCAATACGTTCAATACTTAAGGAAAAAAAATATCCAGCCATCAAGGATCCCACTCCAACAGATATTACGACATACATACATACATACATACATACATACATACATACATACATACATACATACATACATACATACATACAAATACAATAAATTCTGGAAAAAAATGTTAACTACAATTTCAGTTATATTACAAGAAAGTCGTTATGTAAAAGAATGTTTATATCAAGTTACTACGCTTCCAACAAATTAAAATCATATAACTTAGTGCTGTTCATAACATATTTCAAATCAATGATGAAACTGTAATGAAAAATTTAAAGAGACATTTATTTTAAATTTATATTAAACTAATTCTTTAGAAGCCATATGCATAGCCCAGACGATAGCGCGTTTGCCTGCTATTCCGGAGCTGCTCTCGGTTGTGGGTTCGACACCCGCTTGTGCTGATTACCTGGTTGCGTTTTTTCCGAGGTTCTACGAAACCGTAAAGTAAATGTCAGGTAATCTATGGCGAACTCTCGACCTCATCTCGCCAAATACCATCTCGCTATCACAATTTCCACCGACAGTATACAACCTGGTTGTTTATACAGCGTCATTAAATAGCCTACTAAAATTATTAACGTAGTTTTAATTTTAAGTTTATTTAAGAATCGAGTACATGAGAATTAAGGAGAAGTTGCTATGATATATGCGTTAAAGTTGCCACTCCAAATTTTTCTGAGGAATAACAGTAAAATAATAATAATAATAATAATAATAATAATAATAATAATAATAATAATAATAATAATTCTTTATTTATACTGGCAGAGTTAAGGTCATAGGACCTACTCTTACACTCTACCAGGTCACAAAGTATATAAGCAGTTAAAATTTAACAAAAAGTTAAAGAACAGAATACTAACATATTACAAAATAATAATAATAATAATAATAATAATAATAATAATAATAATAATAGCATAATAAAATCGACACTAAATAGCATGAAAATAATACAATAATAGAAAATAAAGTAAAATACATTGATATATAGTAAAAGCAACTCACTTAGTACAAATGGTTAATATGGAAAACGTAAGGTAGAATATAACAAAATGGAATGCAATAAAATAATAATAATAAAGAAAAGAAATACGAACATTAAATAAAATTCACAATAAAAAGGCTATGATAATAAATTCATCGGCTGATAAAGAGAACAAAAACGAGAAAGGGAGGAAAGAAATATACGGTGTGATGAAGGAATTGGGAATATCACCGACCTCTTCATGATACCTCGCATATAGTTCACTTGGTAGTAATATTGTAGGAAAGAATTTACAAATTACTCGTGATTTTTATGTAATGCATAATCTTACTTTAACGATACACCTTTAAGTTTCTATTCAGAAGAAATCTGAACACTGCTCAATGTTCAACGATCTTGTTGTTTCTCAGTAACAATATCTATAGGCCTATATATAATTTGAAATGGTAATGGAAATTACGGGAAAACTGCTGAACGGATTTTAATGAATGATCCGTCATTTTGAAGCTTGGCATGCAAGGATTTTCAGAAATATAGTAACTATCAGGGAAGCGTTAGTTTTCCTACATAATTTTCCTACTTTCCAAAATCCATCTGTCGTCAGTTTTGAGAATTCAGAGTATTCCGCCTGTGAAACTGAATAAAACAATCATCCCGTTTAGCTCTACCGTCAAAAATCTCGGAGTACATTTCGAATCTAATCTCAATTGGGATACGCATATTAAATATACATGTAAGAAGGCATTCTCTATTCTCCATTCACTAAAAAGATTGTATCATTATCCATCTAAATTAAAACAGACGCTGGTACAGACACTCATTCTACCTCACTTCGATTATTGCGACGTTTTGTTCAGTGATCTCAGGATTGATTCCGCTCAGAAACTACAGCGTGTTCATAACGCGTGCGTCCGCTTCATTTGTAATGTTCGATACTATGATCATATCTCACCTTCTTTCAAGAAGTTATCATGGCTTAGGTTACATGAGAGGAGAAATCTGCACTCACTTTCTCTCTTATATCGAATTATGCACTCTTCATCTCCCTATTATTTATTCGCTCGATTTCATACTCTCTCTCGCTATCATAATATTAATACTCGATCACAACGCGATAACACGCTAGAAATTCCACTTCACGCATCGTCTCTGTATTCCTCATCCTTCACTGTTGCTACCTCTCGTCACTGGAACTCTCTGCCGCCTGAAGTCAAGGGCTGCCGAACATTGAATTCTTTCAAATCAAAGTTAGAAAATTATCTTATGACGAGTTGCCAAACTAACTTACTATTATGACAAGTGTTGTATTGCATGTTTCCACGTTTTCACATTTTTTTTTATGTTCTAATGATATTCAACTTATTTTATATTTTTGTTTTCATATTTTCCGATAATGTTATATCTCTAGTGTGATAAGTTGAGCTATATATAATCTTAATTTTCCTTATTGTGTGTACTTAGAAATATTGTATTCACTGTATACTTTGTACTGCACTATTTTATTACTAATATTACTATTATTATTATTATTATTATTATTATTATTATCATCATCATCATCACCATCATAATTATTACTATTCTTATTTTATTATTATTATTATTATTATGTTATATATTATGTCCGATTTCTTCTTATTTGTTGTTTATTTATTATTATTATTATTATTATCTTATTCAATTTTGTGTGTAAAATTGTAGTGTAATTTGTAAATTTGTAGTGTTTTTGTAACGCAGTCTTTACTCCTGGTTGAGTGTTAGAGAAGGCCGTATGGCCTTAACTCTGCCAGGTTAAATAAATCATTATTATTATTATTATTATTATTATTATTAAAACAAAACACACACTTCAATAAACAATATTACACGAAGGCCATGAACTGCAGGATTTCTGACATAATTAGAGCTCAAATTCAAATGGTTATTAAAACCTTCATGACTTACTAAAAATAATTTACAGGTCTGATTCTGCGGTGTGTAATTTTCTGAGTACAGCTGTGTATTGGATATTATAAAATACAAAACTTGAGGTGGTTTGATGACATTATTACCATTAGAAATGACATATTATATCATGATGCGACTATTTTTCATTAATTATATTACATATTATTAATGCTATATTGATGATATGAAAGTGAAACGTTTTTGGGTTATATAAGTGGATGTAGAGAATAACTTAAGTTAGATCTTCATTTCTATATTGTAATTTACTGAATGGCCGCTATATAGTATATGTTACTGTGAACTACAAAGCTTACGTAAGATAATAATATTATTAAATATAAAATATTTTTATAGTTATTAATCAAGTGGGGTTGGGTCTTTTTCATATATTTAATGGCGGTGTGGTGTAGATATTTATATTCATCATTCTCTTCAGTACTGGCTCGAGAGAGCGCAAAAATTACAGTTCCTAAGGAAAGACCAAAAGTTATTACTTCCTGGTAAAATAAGAGGCCTACAAAATTTTGTAATCTCCCGATCATTTCAGCAAGATCTCTTAGCAGGATAAAATGATTTTTCCCTCTACATTTCAAAGTAGTTCACGAAAGATGAAGCAGCTATACCAAGATGCTATGTCTATTGTTCGAAATCATGGCAAACCTGACATTTTTTTTAACTTTCAACTCCAATCCACAATGACCTGAATTAGCTATTGCTTTACTCCCACATGATTAACTCACTGATAGTCCTGACATTGTTACTTGCGTTTTCGCGTTCAAACTCAAAAACTGAACATGTATAGTTTCAAGAAAATATATTTGGGATAAAAAACCATTTAGAGGGAGTATGTTTCATTACTATGGAAGCAAATAACTTTCACAATATCTGGTATTTTTAATTGAAAATAAATCTGAAAAATGTTTATTTGAACGTCTAATGAACTTAGTTTGCAGCATTTGCTGCACAAGCGACTAGTTAATATTATTTGCAAGTAGCTTTAGTGTCACTCTTGCATTAAGATTTGTAGCTGCGAATCTCCATTGTAACCGACTTGAATATGAAATGCATGTTCAAGCAATGCAACAACAACTTGGATACGGCAACGTGTACTCCTTTTACTAATTTTATTTATTATTAAAAAGAGGGTTGGGCCCCGTTTTAATTCTCGCTTGTTACTGCATAGGCTATATAGGGAGTGTGGGAGCCATGCTTCATCACGGAGTGACGTCGCTACATGATTACAGAGACGATAGCGTCGTCCCATTACGCCTCGAAAAGCCTCCCATATGTCGCACAAGAAGCCGTGGAACCACAGCGCCTGGAGTGCCGCAACACTTCTAACATACGGCCGGTGGTATGACGGCTATGACACGGGCGAGGGCACTGATGACGCAGTTCCATGTTGGAATGGCTATTTCTGCTAGTATAGAAGACACTGAATAATATGAGAGACAGAAAGGTTATCCATTTCAATGTAAGAAGGAGCAGTTTTATGGGTAATAAAACTGTGTTTTGCGAGTTGAAACTTCATGCTATAGTCGGATTTCAAAATAAAAAATATCATAAACGGAAACTCACTAACGCAATTTTCCTTGAATGTACTTTGAGAGATTTGAATTCCTACATTTACATAGTGTTGATCAATAAGATGTGACTGAATGTGATTCGTGGAAAGGAAATATAATCCTGAAATGTAACTCGTATCTTTTGACATTGAAGTAGCAAACAAATGTATTTTAATATTTCGTTTCTATTGCCTATCTAGGACAATGCTATGAGTATCGAGTTATAAAAAAGAAAAGTACTTTAGTTGAAAATTTACGACAATGGTCGTTCGACAATAAGAAAATACAAGCACCAGAAGTGGGACTGTCCTAAGACATAATAGGCTGTATTAAACGAAAACAAATCAAGAAAGGAACTGTAGAGTGAGGTCACAAAGTTGTCGTACCCCCATATAATACGACCCTGCATGGGTATGGTTGATTGACTGATATGGACATGTACCTGATACTTCAAGATATCAGTATGAAGACTTTCATTTTTATAGCACAGCTAAATTCTGACCTATGTCCTAGCAAAATGAGGGAAAGAAGATAGAGGACGGACACTGGAAAGTTTTCTTTTCTCAATCGCACTATCAGGGACTGGAATGCTTTACCTGCAGACTTACTAAAGGCTTTACCAATAACCAAAAATGTATTTAAAAATAGGCTTAAGAACCTTACTAATAGACTGTAATATATTATACATACTATTTAAAGGGTGTAATTGATATTTTGTTATTGAAGTGTTGTATCAATGAAGAAGTGTTTTGTGTCAGTGAAGTGTGAAGTGTGTTGTGTAAGTGAAGTGTTTTTCTGTCATTGAAGCTTTATAGTTTATAGTGGCCGTGCAAAATAATTGAAAAGTGAAATGTTTTTGAAGTATTAGTGAAATCAGGATAGAATCAGTGAAATGTGCCGTAGTTCCAGTGTAGTGAGTGATTTGTCGGCACGAAAATAATATCAAGACCCTATAACATTAATGAAATGAACATATTACTAATTTGTTTTTTACTAAAAAAACATTTTCAGTCCTATTTTCTTTCACTTCATATTATCATAAAAGAAACTAAACTAAATTATTAAAATAGAGTCTACAATAAGATATTTTATCCATAATTAGTATCTAAGCTGGCTTTATTTCATCGTCCTTAGCAACCTAAACAATAGCTTCATTCACAGCACAGAATTTAAAGTTTTTAATTAATTCCCGTGAATTAATTTTTCCATGACAACCAACAAATGAGCAACCATAAAATTCCTTACATTCATTCATTTATAACTTTTTCACAAACAACACAATATTACAAAGAAAAGACGTATCATTTAAAATTAAATGTAGTTACCAGTAATGAAATTTAGATGCCAGTAATGGATAAAATATTGTATAGCACACGAGAGTAAAAAGACTTTATGCGCTCGTGGAAATTATCACCCTCGGCTTCACCTCGGGCGCTAAACTTCTTACTCGCCCATAAAATCTAATTTTACTCTCTTATACTATAAACAACTATTATTATTCATCTACAGTTTCTTATTACGTATACGTCTCTCAAATACTCATTTCTTAAACTACTCTGATATGCTTGTTGCTTTACTACATTGAAGTAGGCTATTTCCATTGGAAAGTTTCGAACTCATGTGAAGACTGTAATGATGCCATATTAGATATCCATGTGGTCAGCAAATAAAGAAAAATTTTCAATGCACGATGGTGTAAACTGTCAAGCAGGAAAACCACAACAGCAAATGTGTCAGGAAAATGAGCGGTTGACCTAAGCAAGACTGAATAATGGATGACTTCCATACGTCCGTCCTTCAGATCAGTCCCTGCGATAAACGGAGTAAGCACTCTAACCGATTTACAGTGTTTTCCGCATAAAATGTTCCTCCGGTCTGAAGGGAGAAAACAATACCTCACCCCCGAGACTACCCTCCGCTCCCTATCACTCTAGAATGCAGAGTAAATGGACAACAGCCGCAGGCGAGATAGGCAACACAAGATGGCTGCCCACCTGGCTGGTTGCAGCAAACCAGGGGTTGGATGAGAGGATCAATAAGTCAACGCATCCCGCGGGACAGTGGGAGGGGAAGAGGAAATCGGCCATCTTGGCTGTTGAACTTGTATGGCAGCCTATACAACTACTTTTCAAGGGGATTGCTCCATATTGAAGGTTTCTTGTGGACCGAAAGGCAGCCCGCACAATTTAACGTAGTGCTACTCCACGTTTTTTTCATAGCAGAGGAAATGTAGTGAAAATAACGAAGTTCTATGAGTATTTAAATGTATATCTCATACTTTTCCAGCAGTCAAATATTTAAACATACATGATTCAAGTTTAAATTATATGCATGGATATTTTATATAAAATAAAGAAATGTGACAAATTCGTTATCCTGTCAAGAACTATGCACGGCTCGGGCGTTTGAGGATAATCCAGAGGGTCCCTTCTGTTATTTTCTAGCAGAGAAATAATAAAAGACACTGCATTGCATTACTTTCTTACAAATTTATTATTGGTGGTAGCGATGTGACTTTATGCCCATAATTATGCGTAGTCAAAGTATCAAATTAAAGTCAACGCGATACAAAGAAACCGCAATCAATTTTTCTATACGGCGAAGTTTAAAAAAGTACTCGCACTATAGAAAATAAGATAAAAGTTTCTACATGAATGGAAGTATCAATCTCATGTTAACCTAGTCATTCAGGGGTTAGTAAGAGAATAGCACAAGTGTCAACTACTTACTTACTTACTTACTGGCTTTTAAGGAACTCGGAGGTTCATTGCCGCCCTCACATAAGCCCGCCATTGGTCCCTATCCTGAGCAAGATTAATCCATTCTCCATCATCATATCCCACCTCCCTCAAATCCATTTTAATATTATCTTCCCAACTACGTCTCGGCCTCCCTAAAGGTCTTTTCCCCTCTGGCCTCCCAACTAACACTCTATATGCATATCTGGATTCGCCCACACGTGCTACATGCCCTGCCCATCTCAAACGTCTGGATTTAATGTTCCTAATTAAGTCAGGTGAAGAATACAATGCGTGCAGTTCTGTGTTGTGTAACTTTCTCCATTCTCCTGTAACTTCATCCCTCTTAGCCCCAAATATTTTCCTAAGGACCTTATTCTCAAACACCCTCAATCTCTGTTCCTCTCTCAAAGTAAGAGTCCACGTTTCACAACCATACAGAACAACCGGTAATATAACTGTTTTATAAATTCTAACTTTCAGATTTTTTGACAGCAGACTGGATGATAAAAGCTTCTCAACCGAATAATAACAGGCATTTCCCATATTTATTCTGTGTTTAATTTCCTCCCGAGTGTCATTCATATTTGTTACTGTTGCTCCCAGGTATTTGAATTTTTCCACCTCTTCGAAAGATAAATCTCCAATTTTTATATTTCCATTTCGTACAATATTCTGGTCACGAGACATAATCATATACTTTGTCGTTTCGGGATTTACTTCCAAACCTATCGCTTTACTTGCTTCAAGTAAAATTTCCGTGTTTTCCCTAATCGTTTGTGGATTTTATTAATTTTATGCAATAAACGAATTTTTGTTTATAAATAGAAGCAAAATTCAGATATCGCATTATTGAATTTTTCCGAGTTAAAACAGCCTGCCATCAACAGATTTGTGCAAATATATATATTTTTTTCAAGTTGTCGGTTGGTCTATTATTTCGTAACTCCGTCCAATTGTCCCTAATAAGCAGGCATAACTACTCTAATATCGAAGGTAAAATCTACAGTGCATACATTTTATATTTCCACTCTCGCATGTGGCTGTGCAGTGTCGTTTCCGCTCTACCGCTGTGAGCGTGGAAAGATAAAATGTATGCACTATGTAACTGTCTAAAATGTTATACTGTAAGTGACCAAGTAATTTTCAAATGAGATAGAAATTAAAAATAAAACAATATTTATGTGGGCTGTGTTAATTTACTCTCCACACTTCAATCATAATATTGGCAGCACGTCAGATGCTTGTTTCCTTAGTCAACAGAATTTGGTGTATTCTGGACACGATCATCTCTTTTACTAGTAAATTAGTATTCAGATCTTTCTTCCTACATCCACCGATCTATGCAAAGTAGGCAATTACTGCACTAGCAAGAGTACATAGAGTGATGTGATCTTATTTCATACATACCAAACCCAGGCGTTTTTTTAAACCTCGTGAATACAAATCAGCCCCTCCTTAAAAATGTCATTGCACTATCTTTGCTTTCACAAAACCTCATAATATCTTCCGCCTTTTAAAAATGAATACAATTAAATGACACAAAATTTTTCACTTATATAATCACCATCAGTTACGAAAACCACTACATTAAATAAAGCTTGTTAAGGGGAGAGGACGGTACTTTTTAAAACTTTATTCCTATTTGGTGTAAAATATTATATTTTTGTATGTAGAGAGCTCATGGCTATAGCAACTCAACCAAATATAAATATTTTGAAAAAATTATTTGGGAGCCAGATTTGAAAAAAAAAAATGTACCCAATGCAGGATTTCACTAAACTCGATATATCTAAGCCATTTTTAAAGATAAATTCAAACAGTTTGTTACAATTTATTTGTAAAAGAATGCTCTACAAACTGTCTGTAACAGAATTTTGATATTAGTCCCTACATTTGTAAAATAAGCAATTAAAATTTAATAACTTTTTTTTATTTTCTTTCTTCAAAACAAACAGACTTATTTTTAAAATGAAATCAATTAAGAAAATTCTGTTACAGAGAAAAGTTTCCCAGTAGTCTAGAGAATGTGTATTCTAAATTTCATGCATATATATCTTTAATAGTTCAAAAATTATATCGATTTTTGTCTGGCAATGTAGAAAAAAATAAAGTTCCAGAAACAACAATCAAAGGGGGTGTGATTTAATAATCCAGGGCGCAGGAAGTTTAAAAATTACGTCTCAACATACGATAAGGGCACAAATACCCACAAAATATTATACAATACACATATCACAGAGTATTTTAAGGAAAAAATTTTATTTTTTTTTTTTTTGAAAATTTACTTATTTTTCACCAAAAAATACCATCCTCTTACCTTAAGTTACAGTTCATTATAAGATTCTTATACACATTTTTTTTGCAAAGTTATGCAGTCCCACTTCCGAAGTTCTCTCTCTGTATAACCTCTGCCGAAAGCGTCTAAAACTCAATATCAAAGTCAAGAAATTAAATTTGAACTAACTCTCGAAACTCACAACAAGTGAAGCTGGTGTGATTGGTACCCGAAAGACTTAAAAAATCTCTTGTACTACCTAGTTTGTGAACAATGTTGCCAACTTGATTCTTAAATACCCGCTGTGAAACATTGCAGAAACCGCTAAATTACTATATTGTCAATGAAAATGAGATTATTTTGCCACTGTAAGTGTCAAAAATACCCGCTAAATCGCTATATGATTCATAAATTTTTCCCGCTAAACTAACACTGAAAAACGCCATATTTAGCGGGAAAACCGCTGAATTGGCAACACTGTTTGTGACTCTGCAAGCAAATTAACTTATAATTACTCCGAAAAAAATAGGCAACATGCGATACATACTGTTTAACCTGTAAATCTGTTTTCTGAAATAAAATGCTCTATAAGAAAATTGTTAGAGCAGATCTTTTTTTTTTAAGTAGGTTATTTTACGACGCTGTATCAACATCTCAGGTTATATAGCGTCTGAATGAGACGAAGGTGATAATGCCGGTGAAATGAGTCCGAAATCTAGCATTTGCTCATATTAGTTTGAGGGAAAACCCCGGAAAAACCTCAACTAGGTAACTCTCCCCGACCGGGATTCGAAGCTGGGCCATCTGGTTTCGCGGCCAGACACGCTAGCCGTTACTCCACAGGTGTGGACGACCAGACCTTGAGTAATTCACCTTTTCTGCAATTGTAATTATAGTGTTTTGATACATGGCCTCATGTTCTTTCGAGTACAATTGATCATATCTCATGTGTACATTTTCGGGTGAGTTCAATTGAAGGTGTTCAGTATGAACAAAATCCACTTCATAATTTAGTGGAAAAATCTGCCCTTTAACACCTAACCTGATCAACATCTACTTGAAAAACTGTTTTCAGAACATCAGAGGAGCGATAGTAGTAGAAACAAGAATAAAGTGCAGAAGATTTAGTGATGATTTGGCGTTGTTAGCAGAAGAGGAGACAAGAAATATGCTACTGGAGCTAAGTGACAACTGCGAGCAGTATGGGATGAAGTTAAATGAACACAAGACGAAGATAAGTGCAAACAAAAAGATCATGGTTATTGGAAGAAGAATAAAGACGTTGAAGGTGCGAATTCGAAATGAAACGGTATAACAAGAGTACAGTTTCAAATGTCTGGGGTGTACTGTAAAGAGTAACATGAGCTGCTCCCAAGAACTCAAAAGGAGTACTGAAATGGCAAAGGAAGAGTTTAATAGACCTCTGCAAAAAAGACTAAGGGTGCTATGCATAGACATTCCGCTAGCCCGCGCTACGAGCGTGCTAAACTAGCCCCGGCTATCGACTGATTACTTGTACAGGATTCATATCATATCATATCGCTAACACTGGTTTATGAATTCGCTGATCATCCACCGGAAGGTCGACCTGGTTCGCGAGTTGGTATAGCCCTGGCCTTCTATGTCCAAGGTTGCGGGTTCGATCCCGGGCCAGGTCGATGGCATTTAAATGTGCTTAAATGCGACAGGCTCACGTCAGTAGATTTACTGACATGTAAAAGAACTCCTGCGGAACAAAATTCCGGCACATCCGGCGACGCTGATATAACCTCTGCAGTTGCGAGCGTCGTTAAATAAAACATAACATTTTCCACCGGAAGCCCGCGCTAAAAATGTCTATGAATATGGCCCTGAGAGACTAGTGAAGTGCGACGAAGTTAAGAGAAACGACTAGAAACATTTGAAATGTGGATATGAAGAAGAATTGAACGTATAAAACGAACAGACAATATAAGAAATGAAGCTGTGCTAGGAAGAGTGGGTGAAGAAAGAACTGATCAGGAAGAGAAAAATAAATTGGCTGGGTTACTGGCTAAGAAGAAACTATCTACTGAAGGCTGCAGTGAAAATGTTGGGTTTGCAAGGAAAGACCCGACCTTGGGCAGAAGACTATGAAATATAATACATGAGATTTGTAGCGTAATCTAAATTCTAAACGTTTATTTAACCCTTTGCAGCATAGTGGTTATTCAGAAGAACCGCCGTTTTCTTTCTTTCTAAATTTTATGGCACAGACGTTCCCCCAAGGACCCACCTCTTGAGTATACATAGAGGTGCCATCTGTGTTTTGAAATTGTGTGCAGAGTTAAAATGTTGAAAAAAATTGATTGAAGGTTTAGTATGATCCATGATATGAAAAAAAAATAATAATTTGTGCTTCAAAGGGTTAAACAAGTATTAATTATTCCCTTATTAAATTGATTAAGGGGAAACAGATTTTGTTATACATTCTCAATCTATTAATCCGTACTGAATAACTGAAATAAAACTAAGCAAACAGACCGCATTACACTACTTGTCACTTATGTTACATATTTCAACGGGCTATAATAATGTTTAGGAGGGCTGAGAATTCAAGACTATTGCTACACCTTCATTCCATTCGATTCTTGAGCTCACTGTAGGCTCTGTAGAGTTGGACTAATTACACAAACACTTCCAAACTACAATTTGCAAAGAATGTCCCAGTTTCTTAATGAAAACTGAAATTTAACAGAATTTTTTTTAGTTTCAGTACTATGCGAATACTTTTCTTTCTACAGAATGATGTTAAAGTAGGCTACATACGGGCTATTCCATAATATGAAATCGATCAGTAAAAAACCTCGCATTTTTTAATACTCTAATTTTTTTCCTTTTTATACAAGGTGCTGAGGACAGTGCATTTTCAAAAATATACTATCGAAAGTCAAACGGTTTTCGTACTATTGAGCGACAAATTTAGCGTATTTTATAAAAAAACAAGCCTCTTTCAGCGCTCAGAACTCTGGAACCATTTACTGCAGAACATTGAACGAGAGCTCATTTTCAAGCTGACATTTGGTAGGTTATGTTAAGAAGCAATCCTTATTTTTATTGTATACAAAGAGACAGATAATCTGATTTTACTTACTTTTAGGCTTTTTGTCAATTTGTAAAAATGTAAAAAATATTGAGAAAAAACTTGCATTATTAAGAGGGATTCGGTATTGTTTGCTTAGTGGTACGGCAATAAGTTTCGAGGGTATTAAATAAATTATATTCACACGCCTAGACTTGAACGGCGCAGTACCGCACGAACTGGCCGAGAGCTGAAGATAAGCGAGCGTTGGGCGTCATTTTACTCCTGTGTTTATGAAAACTTGTGATAAAGCTAGCACAGCTATGCGCTACTAGACGAAACATCACGTGTTTATGTCTTCTGGTCTTGCTTGCCTAGGCTAGCTCCCGTCTCACAGTCAGCTGGTTAGTTCCCGCGCGTACTATTTATTTTCTTTATTTGATATTTTCAATACTTTCTTATCAACGTGCCATCAGTAAAAAATTTGTGTTTATTTGTACTTTCAATGCGGAATCTAACCACACCGGTATATTTAACAAATATTTTTTCGTGGGCAAAGGCGTCTTAAGGGGACACTCAACTTAAAAATTGGAGAAAAAGTGTCATAGAAATGAAAAATTAAATTTCTACACTAATTTACGCGACAGAACTAAATCAATACGCAGAATTCTTCCCCTATTCATTGAGAAGTCACAGTCAAATGCACAAAGCCAAAAAATAAAAAAATGATCATTAAAAGTGATATTTCAATTAATGTTTGATTAAAAATTGAAATATGTTTAATTTTGAAAAGTATTGGATATAATGAGCTGAGATTTTGCATGTTACTTTCCATGTGTATATTAAACCTTTTCTCCAAATTTGAAAAAAAGATTGGTCAAATAGGAAAAAAGTTCCAAAATATAGTTGAGTGTCCCCTTAATGAAGAGAAATCTAAATTTCTCCATTTCCATAAAAAGTAAGAAAAACTGTTTATATGTCAATATAAACTCTAACTTCTCAGCATCAAAATAAACCATGATTTTGATCACTGGGTAAAAGGGTTTCGGAGCCACAACAGTTTAAAGTTGCTAATTTTATGAAAATACGATAAATTTAAATATTTTTTATTTAAACACTATGAAGTTCTGATGCCTCAAAATTTGCACAAAGCATTGTATCACAGTTGTCAACGGACAGAAAAAGGTTCATTGTATTTAAAAATTGCAAGGTCAAATTTTCTCTATATTTCGGTCGATTTGAGATGGAATAGCCCGTACTATCTTACTCTTTTTCGTTACTTTACAATTCAAATCCAAGCTTTTGAATGCAGCCCAGCAGAAACTTGGTTAAGCAGCATAGTTTGGACTTTCAGTTACATCGGTTCGTCTAACTTGTATGAGAAATTCGTTTCTTGCAGTCGTGAGCGCAAGCCGGGAAGAAGCAGGTTGAATTCGAAGTCAACGGACATGCGGACGGGATTGAAGATGTAAATCCCAGCTCATGTTGGTCGCTAATGGGCATCAGATAAATAGAGTGTGTGCATCATTGCATGGAGATTACACTAGGGGGGTAGGGGAAGGTTGTCTGCGGGCAGGGGACGCCTCTAATCCGGCGTGATGAGCACCGGGGTGAGGGAGGTTCATCAGTGAAGGATTTTGTCGAGTGCAGGGATTGCCGCCGTATTAGAAGGGGACTGACGTGGATGCCTTTTTAGCTGCTCTCTTTATTCTGCATCAAATTATTTTCAAAACGAAATCAGTGTCAGAAGAACTAGTATGTCCTATGAACAACAAACGAATTTACCCCCTAGAAAAGTTGATAAAGTTTCTCCAAGCTATTTATTCCTTCTGTAATGATTACCATATTGTCCAAGACGTCAAAGATTGCCTACTTTGTCAGATCTGCCCAAACAATTGGATGCCATTTTTATTTCCTGCGTATTCGTAAATTTTGGTGCAACTCCTTTCCATATGATTTGATGTTACCAAAATCTAAATCTCTAGTAGGCCGGCAGATTCATTGTGTAATTAAAGCAAACAAATTGAATATAAAACAAGGTACCAATATAATTTTAAATTACTTGAGCTATATTATAGGCTAGGATAGATTCAAAGATGTTTTAAACAGATTTAAGGACTCTCAATAAACAATTAAAAGCTTTAAATGAGAAAGCCAGATCAGAAACAAATATAAATAAATAAATAGATAGACAGACAGACAGATACATAGATGGCTGGATGGATGGATGGATGGATGGATGGATGGATGGATGGATGGATGGATGGATGGATAGACAGACAGACAGACAGACAGACAGACAGACAGACCGATGGATGGATGGATGGATGGATGGATAGATAGATAGATAGATAGATAGATAGATAGATAGATAGATAGATAGATAGATAGATAGATAGATAGATAGATAGATAGATAGATAGATAGATAGATAGATAGATAGATAGATAGATAGATAGATAGATAGATAGATCGATGGATGGATGGATGGATGGATGGATGGATGGATGGATGGATGGATGGATGGATGGATGGATGGATGGATGGATGGATGGATGGATGGATGGATGGATGGATGGATGGATGGATGGATGGATGGATGGATGGATGGATGGATGGATGGATGGATGGATGGATGGATGGATAGATAGATAGATAGATAGATAGATAGATAGATAGATAGATAGATAGATAGATAGATAGATAGATAGATAGATAGATAGATAGATAGATAGATAGATAGATAGATAGATAGATAGATAGATAGATAGATAGATAGATAGATAGATAGATAGATAGATAGATAGATAGATAGATAGATAGATAGATAGATAGATAGATAGATAGATAGATAGATAGATAGATAGATAGATAGATAGATAGATAGATAGATAGATAGATAGATAAATAAATCTTCCTCAACTTGGTGAGGTTTCCAAAGACAGAGAATGTTAAACAGTAACATTTAAAATGACAAGAGTACTTTATTTCTTCTAATCTTTATATACTTTCTTCTAATCGTATAATAGTCAATGAAATCCCACTCGAGTTTTGATTGTCCCTATATAAATCAGACTCTCTAGTGAGATTACTATTGATCAAATGTTTAATTTGTAATTCAAAATACGCTGCTTGACAATATCCACAATAAAATTATACAATGGCCTTCTTACATTACTATAAAAATATATTTTAAAATTTTATTTGAAATAAGACTTGCTTTCTTTGTACAATGAAGGTCCAGTTGTTTACACGAGGTAGCCATAACGGACCAAGCAGAAAAGGGGACCAATCAGGTCTTCGGAAATACGCTGTTGGCGATGTTTCGAAACATCGGGGACAGCAAATCGTAATACATTGATGACAATCCAGAATTATTCCTTACAATTCAATCATCGTGAGAGCCTGAAATCCCTTGCCAAAGTTGTCATCCCTCCAGATTCTACAGCAGTCATTCAAGCCTGTCTTGTAAAACCACTCTTGGAGTAAGAGAATGCAGTGATCTAATCTATGATCTCAAAACAAGATAAGGTTGCAATGATTCAACGAGTTTTATTTCATTATAATATTGCCGGTAAGAAGTTAGCAGGCTTTCTTGCAAATGAAAACGTAAACGTTCTACTATTGACTCAAAAGATTATCCTAAGTACTCATGATATATGTGAAGGTCAAAGGGAAGTTTTCAGTATCACTAGGATCCAACAATCACTTCAATGTACACTGTGCGTCGAATTTAATAAAAATCCTGAGTAATACTTAATGTGCTATAGAAAACAGCTTCCATACTGTTTAGACTGACAACTGGTTACGACTATCTTGCAGATGTGTATAGCTTATGCAGACTACGTGTCTTATCTTTATCTAACTGTGTTTTGAGTAACAGCAATGTTGGGTTAAATCTTCAAACTTTTGATATCGCTAAGTAGATAATATTATAGCCTATAAAAATATTGACTATATTGAGTATCGTACAGTCAGTGAACACAAATTTGTGCAATTCACAAAGTCAAATATTCCATATAAAATAAACAACAGAGACATAAAAACAATAAAATTATATCAGAAACAACATTAACATTAAAAAACTCATTAATATCATAAAAGGGTTTGTTGATCAACCAACCAGAGACAAGTCTGTTAAAAGACTTCCTTTCCAGATTGAAAACATGTGGGATTTTTTTTTTTTTGCAATTTTTAAAGACATAATCAAATTATTATTCATTGCTTTGGTTATCCTACATTTAGGTAAGTCAAAAAGGTCACGGTTTCTGGTGTTGTATAGGTCAACATCATTCCTATCTATCAACATTTGTGAATTATATTTGAGAAAATTCAGGGTTTGGTAAATATACAGTGATTTTACAGTCATTATTGTTTAATTCAGAAATAACGGAGAGAAAATGAATCAATTCATTGAATAAGAGCTTACAATGTTCTCTTGGGCCACAACTTTTAAGAATACCCACAGCTTTTTTCATAAGAAAAACATCTTTTGCAGTGGCACTATTTCCCCAAATAAAATGCCATATTTCAAATGAGACTGAAAAAAAAAAACATGATAGGTATTTAATAAGTCACTGCCAGGAACAAATTGTTTTAATCTTCTTAATAAGTAAATAATCTTTGACAATAATTTGACTCATAACGCTACAATATGTTCCTTCGACGTAAGTTTGCTATGTTAAAAGAGTACCTAATAAAACCTACTTTAAATACTCGTATTTAAGGTAGGCCTATATTAATATTTTAAACATATTTTAACATTTTAAAGTTCTTAAAAGTGAATAAGTTTTATCATATCTTAGCGAACACACATATTCTCAAAGTCCCTGAGGTAGAAAATTGCTTTTGGGTTTGCCATCTGTCTATGATCAATGATATTTCTCAAAATATAGAACGATTTCGTTCGTATTCAGTTTTAACGATTCTATTTATCCGAAAATGAACGTAATACATTTAGAAGAGAACTGGTGAGTTTTTATACAAAATAAAACACACAATGTCTAGTTAGTTTCAATCACATCCCAAGGTTTCCATGGTGATTCTGATTACTATATTACGCAGTATAAACCAACAAATCAGACCGCAAAGTCAGTTCAGAAGAGGATTCATATCACAAGAGACATTAATGACTATTATAAGTAATTTTTTCTACTTTCCATTGCGAACTTTACGTGTCCCGAAATCCCTCAGGCTACATCAGGCCATTCAGAGGAGGTTAAAGGAGAGCGTGAAGCGAAAATTGTTCGGTATCCAAGGCTATAAGCGTAGCCCTTAACATAAACGCACTTTTCACGCGTGTCGTCCTAAGTTATATAGTGGTTACCATCCTAATCGTTGCGTCCGAGGTTCTTTAAATAGCGATAAAAAAACCTTAGCATGTCTTCTTTCGGGAAGGATTTGAAGCTGTGCCTCACGTGTCGTAGGCCTATATTTATTTACATGATGTAAAAGAAGCCTGTCTCTGAGAGAGATTTCAAGACAAAATTTGTCACCATCCATTAAGGTAAGCGCTCACTAACCGAAAAGGATTCGTTCTCCGTGTTTGGATTTTTATTCCTTTGTACTATTTTAAATTGACCATTTCCCACTCGGACGTATCGCCTTTGTCCGAATGACCGGATTCTGTCCAGAATTCTGACCAGAGATACGGATATCCGTACGGGCCAAGATCGAGGTAAAGAAAGTCATGACAATACAGGGTGTTTCCGAGGTGGTGTTACAAACTTTCAGGGATGATGGGAAAGGGCACATGTATCAATTTGAGATAAGGAACCATGGCCCGGAAATGACCGAGTCGAAAGTTACAAGCAAAAATAGTTGTGTGGAAATTAAATAATTTTATTCCTCTGTGCACCTTATTTATGTGTATTTATCTGTACATCTTACACATACTATATTCATCTGACGTTTTTTACGTTGTCTACTTACAGTATTCCATTCAGTGCGCTGTCTGAGGGGTGGGGACAGGAAACTACACTAAAGCAATGCAGATAGCGTAATGTGTAACGGACATGGTCGGTCCTGATATGCACGTCTGTAGACAGCAGTGTATGTGTACAAGTTGCAGTGTCCAGTCGATCAGTCCTAGTGAAATGGAGGAGTACACGAGAGCGGAATAAGCAGATCTGATTTTCGAATACGGATGAGCCAATGGGAACAGTAGACAAGCTCACAGATTGTATCGGACAAGTACCTACGTAGGAGACATCCGGCCCATACCATCTTTCCACGACTGTTCCAAAGGTTAAGGGAAGGAAGGCACGTGGTGCCAAATTACAATTCCATTTCGACACAACTATTTTTGCTTATAACTTTCGACTCAGTCATTTCCGGACCATGGTTCCTTATCTCAAATTGATACATGTGCCCTTCGCCATCATCCCTGAAAGTTTGTAACACCAGCTCGATTGCAAGGCCTCCAATGGCGGTAATATTTAAGTCATAAATGAAATGGGTGACGTGAAGCTTATTTTGTTCTGTCTTCTTTTAAAGTTGACACAATTAAAATACATCCTCCGACTAAGCTATATTGGATTTTGGGGGTTCATCTGTTTACAAAGCGACAGGATGATTAAGAATTGCAGTTTTAGTTTGAAGTTGTTGAAAGTGTTTCAACCCAGACGTGCCATCCGACTGCCAAGTCGCTGATTATGACAACTTTCACGATATTATCGCATCTGATTTGCATACCTTCAGTTTGAGGGCAATGTTACGTTACTCATTGTTTTACATGAGCATCAAATAGGCTTTCTCAATCGCGGATATTATCATTACTTATTTTCAACAGTTCAGCGTTTGTTAATAATTAAGACAAAGCTGTGATATCACTCCATTCTAAAGAGGAAACCTCCACATTTTTAGATTGAATCACTCCTTGAAAATTTAAACATCGTAAAATATCCCGTTCCACTGGTATCTGGAGGATCTTTGTACGTCTCTCTAACGAAGCCACACTTTACGCTATGTAGGGACAGTTCGATATAAAGGCTGGTTCACAATAAACCGGGAACGAGAACCAGAGTGAAAACGAAAAGCAGACAACGTGAATATGAAAATTTTTGATTCACAATAAACCGAGAACGTAGACGACTATGCATATCGATATTCATGTCAATAACGATATGTAAAGTCGATATTACGCATTCTGATGTTATTTGTGTATAACTGACCAATGGCGCTCTCTCATGAGTACAAGGCAGCCAACATAAACACAGGTTAACCAACTTCAAAATTTCAACGGTACTATAAATATGCCAATGCATCTTTATTATCACAACCTATTTTAAGTCTACCATAACGTAAAGAGAAGAAACATTTGTAATAGAACAAAAATGAACACAACAGTAGTTATTGAATTGAAGCGTGAATATGTAGTGTGTAATACAACCAATACAGTAATAAAATATGATTCGCTTCCGATCGGTGTTCAAAGATGCAGCTATTGAAAGCCACGTATTCTCATCTTTATACGAGGCGCGCCGCTTATCGTAAACGTGAGGATTTTCCTCAACACTCAATATTAGAATCTCATCAAATAAAACTTGCTCCATGATGCACAGCATAGAACAAAATAATGCATAGGTTACGTCACGGTCTTCTTGCTACAAAATATACGACGACAAAATAGCTTCTAGATGGCAATAGAATGAATCTAGTAGGCTGTGATCGGAAACGTGAACGCCAAAGTTGAAACTTGGCCAACTATCCGTTCCCGATCCCGGGCTCCGTTAAGCTTTTCGTTAATTGTGAATGCTCACATTTAAATGTACACATTTTAACAATTTTACCGTTTTCGTTTTCGTTCCTATTCTCGTTTCCGGTTTATTGTGAACCAACCTTAAATTGTAAGTCACAATAATTAACCTGGTCAGTGTGCAGTTTTATTGGTAGGGCTAGGATTTTGATGAAATTGCATCTTTTTTCTAGTAAGCCAGAAACATAGCTGCTTTAGTATTTATATGTTGTGTGGTAAACTGAGTGTTTTAAGACATATTTGTTAGGGCATTTTTTTTGGCATTTTTGCCTGTTTGAACTCATAAGAGCATCTTTTGTTTTATCCGGTCATTTTTAGGCGTTTTCATTCAATTTTGGCCATAAATCCCCAATTTTAATGTAAAATAATGTTTATATCCTTTGATATTTTCTTTACATATTTTACCCATTAATACCAATTATTATTTTGTATAATATTTGAATCGTTTTTCTACACAAATATTGCCATTTTAACGTAGTACACCCCACGTAATGGATCAGTCCAACCGCCCCTTCAATATAGACTCCTCTATACTTGCTAATTCCGGATAAGAGTGGCCTTGTGGTAGACTACATGGAAACTAAAAGTGAACTAAATCCATGGTGCTACAGCCCATGAAGGGCCAAAACCGAGCAGCCGACCGCTGACCTCACGTCCACATGCCGACGCAGAGGTGAACGATCATACATGGGAACTACATCAGGTAAAATAATTAATTAAAGTGTACTACTTAGAAAAAATTATGTAATTAATTTAATTACTAGTCTAAATATTAAGTAGTACAAAACCTCTTTTTCTACTAAGCCAATTATGTAAGCTCAATCTTTAAGAGCATTTTTAAGGGCATTTTTGAAAGATTTTCAGGTCATGCATTGATTTTAGGACATTTTATCATGATTTATAGGTCATCAAAATCCTAGCCCTAATGATTAGAGATAATATATTTTCACAATAAAAGCGAAATATGACCCAATCCACTGTGAAAATAAGTAATTTCATGTTGAACAGCTGTTAAATATATTACTGGAGTTCTTTAATCCGAGATAGAATGCAAAATTATCGTCGGTTTAGTTTGGTGAACTGTATTTTCAACGTTGTTTGTATGGAAAATCGACTTGCGTCGTGGCGCCCCCTGTCTGCAGACTCGTCACCCTTTTCCTCTTCCCTCCCTCGAGCATCTGAGAGATTGAGAGACTTTGTAAACAATGTTCAGGATGTGCTTTAACATCAGGGAAATTATTAAAAAAATTATACGGTGAGCTTCAAAGCATTATCTCTGTCATTAACTTAAGCACAGCACTTAATTTAATGCAGTGGAGTGATTAGCTTGTCTGATTAAAAACTAGGAGATTCATCCAACCTCGTGATCGGAAAAAAATTTGGAAAGATGATTGATAAATTCGGTTGAAGAAAATTAAAAACTAGGAGATTCAAAATTTGTATAAGTACTTGTTTTGACATTATAAACATGCTACTTACTTACTTACTTACTTACAAACGGCTTTTAAGGAACCCGAAGGTTCATTGCCGCCCTCACATAAGCCCGCCATCGGTCCCTATCCTGTATATAAACATGGTAGAAGAAAAAAAATATTTTTTTATCTGCCCCCATGAAAATGTTTCCTTGTAAGAGGAAGGTATAAAATAAGAAATATTGGAGAAAGCTGAGTTTGCAGTGAAAGTCCTGCCCATCGGCAGAACACTATTATGATGAAAGCTAGCTAAAAGTTACAATCCCTGAAATAAAATCATGACTGTCCACCAGTTCTCTTCTTTCTCTAATTTTTCGTTAAACTCTTACGTCGTTATGTATAAAAATTTCGTATTTATAAATCTGGTCCTTTTCATGGCGCTTGGATTACATGTAGTTCTGAGCTGGCCAGAGGGTAGCTTTCAAACAGGTGTTAAGTGTAATACCCAGAAGTCGTCTCGGTTCAATTCACGGGAACCTCATGTTGTAATTTCTGAGTCATTCTGTTACAGTTTGTTAGCATGAAATCATGTTCTCGTGGTTTTCGAATCTATGATTCTCGTTATGGACACACTTTCTAATAACCTGTCCCCAACCTACCTTAATTCTCTATAGGTCTATGTCACTTGATTTCTCTAATTGAAATTCTTCAACGCAATTTAAAATACAACTTGTCCATCGCGTATTCATTATACAAGTCCGGTCCTCGAGCAAGCCTCTTCTCCAAATTGAGGTTCAATATATCGTGCTCAAATTACAGCATATAAAAAGCATTTGACCAACGAAATAACAGTTCATCGTAGCACTCTGTTTATTGCGGGGCAAAATGTGATATTTAATGTCTAAGTCGACTGACACACTGATAGAATATTTAAGCAGTACCATTTTTTTTGCATCTCCGAAATGCGTACTAGTCCTGTTTTTATATGGGCGTCTCTGTTCATCGCATCTTTCGTCTGTGACTTGCCCGACTTGCACACGTCTCATTTAGCTGCCATCTACGACTGGATTAAAACAGAAGTTTTTCACTAGAACAAGCATATCGACCGTATTGAAAACAGAAATCAGGATTGTATAGGGAAGAGTGGGGTAATTGCACACACCTAACTTCCTTACTTACTTACTGGCTTTTAAGGAACCCGGAGGTTCATTGCCGCCCTCACATAAGCCCGCTATTGGTCCCTATCCTGAGCAAGATTAATCCAGTCCCTATCAGCATATCCCACCTCTCTCAAATCCATTTTAATATTATCCTCCCATCTACGTCTCGGCCTCCCTAAAAGTCTTTTTCCCTCCGGCCTCCCAACTAAAACTCTATATGCATTTCTGGATTCGCCAATACGTGCTACATGTCCTGCCCATCTCAAACATCTGGATACAATGTTCCTAATTATGTCAGGTGAAGAATACAATGCGTGCAGTTCTGTGTTGTGTAACTTTCTCTATTCTCCTGTAACTTCATCCCTCTTAGCCCCAAATATTTTCCTAAGCACCTTATTCTCAAATACCCTTAATCTGTGTTCCTCTCTCAAAGTGAGAGTCCAAGTTTCACAACCATAAAGAACAGCCGGTAATATAACTGTTTTCTATATTCTAACTTTCAGATTTTTTGACAGCGGACTGGATGATAAAAACTTCTCAACCGAACAATAACACGCATTTCCCATATTTATTCTGTGTTTAATTTCCTCCTGAGTATCATTCATATTTGTTACTGTTGCTCCCAGGTATTTGAATTTTTTCACCACTTCAAAGGATAAATTTCCAATTTTTATATTTCCATTTCGTACAATATTCTGGTCTTAGTCTTTTCGGAATTTACTTCCAAACCTATCTCTTTACTTGCTTCAAGTAAAATTTCCGTGTTTTCCCTAATCATTTGTGGATTTTCTCCTAACATATTCACATCATCCGCAAGACAAGCAGCTGATGTAACCCGTTCAATTCCAAACCCTGTCTCTTACCTTGACTTTCCTAATGGCATACTCTAGAGCAGCCGTGGCGAAAAGGCCATGGTGCGCCGAGCCACTGTGTAAGCTGCAACGTGCATAGCACCTATGGAGGGAGGCGGACAACCGAAGGGGAAGTAAATGTTTAGGACGTGTAACGAAGAAAGAAATGAACAAGAAAACATAGGACACATTATCACAACCTAAAATTAACTGTCTTCAGAATGTCTCTGCGACAGAGTTTCAAAATCAGGAATCATGTCACTTACTGCCAGTCGTAGTTGATCACGAAGGCATTTGTCTGTCAGTCGTGATCTAAATTTGATTTTTACTATTTTCATTGTTGAAAATAATTTTTCACAAACGTAAGTTACAGCGAACATGGCTTCAACAGAGCAAGCGAAAGAACGAAGCTTCAAATATTTATTTTTTTCCAAAGATTTGAAAAGTTCAATATCTGTCAAGTCCTTACATCTAGCTTTCATTTAACGTCACATTGTAAATCTGTGAGTTTAAATTGAAAATCTAACCGCATTATTCGTGCATCTGCTGTAAAAGAATCGACGTACAGAGATGATGATAATAATAATAATGATAATAATAATAATAATAATAATAATACTTAATCTTTTAATGTTTCATCAGTAACATGTAGTAACTTATAATGCCGTTTTATGTTATACAACCGTTTTCCTAGTAATATTTGTGAACAAATCATACATTTAATATTTTCATCATATTGTAAGCAAAAGAATGCATCCTCCCATCCTACTTGAAACTTCTGTTTTTTATAGAGGTACATGGTTTCGAGAGAGATATTGCGACGATACGCCACTCGCAGGTCCGAGACAAATACAAATAGAACGGAGTTTGACTCCAGTGAGTGAGAGGGTGGGGGTTGTAGGTAGGAAGCGAGAGAAAAGCACTGCGAGCCACAATGTGCTCGTGAGTCGCATTTTCGCCGCGGCTGCTCTAGAGCGAAGTTAAAAAGTAAAGGTGATAGTGCATCTCCTTGCTTTAGCCCGCAGTGAATTGGAAAAGCATCAGATAGAAACTGACCTATACGGACTCTGCTGTATGTTTCACTGAGACACATTTTAATTAATCGAACTAGTTTCTTGGGAATACCAAATTCAATAAGAATATCATATAATCAGATAATAAAAGAATTAGGTTCTAATAATATTTACAAGTTACAACATTTATTTATAAACAACATTATTTTCTATTGAAGATATATGAAGAGTTGCCATTACCCTACCAAGTGGGAAATGGGACGCAAGCAGTTCGGTAGTAGTACGCAGATACAAGTGCAATTTGAATATGTATTAATAGGTATAGAATTAACATTTAGCAAAAATATGCTACATCCTGAACAGAGGACACAATGACACGAGTTCATTCTCTTTACCGAATTCATTCCAAAACAAGCCTACCCACCTGAGTCATGCCGATAGCTGAGTTAGTCTAATATATTAACATTTGCCAAGATCTCTTCCTTCAGTCACAATTTCTTCAATTCATTATAGTCCTATTATTTACCGACAGTAAATAACCACTAGAGTTCAAGTACATACAAATAAAGAGTGTTGGCTTTTCCAGAGTTGACATTTATATGTTGACCTATTATTCCTAATAGTGCTAGTCATTTATTGCTAGGAAGCTGTGCAATTTGAACCGTAAAATTTATGGATCGATATAAGTTTCTACGACTTTTTCAAATCTCTCTCTGAATTAGTTTTAGCTTAAGCGGCTTATTATCTTCATGGCCGTATTCTGTGTTGGAGAACACCGTGATGGCTGGCAAGATGTCGATATTTCTAGTGGGTAGTAATAGGAGTAATAAGATATCAGGTCTATATATTAAGAGAAAAATAAAAATTTGTGGAATGATTGCAGTAAAAATGAAAATAGTTCTTCGAAGAAACCTGCTTCAAAAGCGGCTTCATAAGTGAAGAGATGCATTTCAATCTGGCCTAATTCCAAATGGCCAGTTATGAAAAAAATGATAAAAATTAATAAAATAAAATTGACGCCCTTAGATGCGTCGACTTAGGAGAGTCTGTTAAATAAACTTACACAGTTATACATAGGCTTAAAAAGGATAAATTAAAACGTGAATAAAAGAAGTTAAAAAAATGGACTTGGGATACTTTGGAATTCAATTCATACCTAAATAAGACTAATTTGAATTTGTAACATAATTGAAGAGGTGAATTCCAAAGAATTCCTCTTCGTAATGGATTTAAATGGAAGATAGCAAAAAGCGGGGCGTCGAATCGAATAGAACAGAACAAAATTCATGAACTAGAATATTTATTCCACTGTCGCAATAGAATTTCTTGTTTCGGGTATGTTCGTAAGTTCTCGTGATGCCTTCGTGAAAAAACAAATGAACCACATTCATTCTTGGCGGCTTAATTTTGTTTACTATTGAAAGTTATTGCTGAAATCATACGTATACAAAAATCACAATGTAATATGAACGAAGAAAAATTGATAAATCTTTTGTAGAATTTTCGTTTCGATTCGGTTCGATTCCGCTAAGTGGAAGCGGGTCTTAAAGCTTCTCAACCGAATAATAACAGACATTTCCCATATTTGTTCTGCGTTTGATTTCCTCCCGAGTATCATTTATATTTGTTACTGTTGCTCCAAGGTATTTGAACTTTTCCACCTTTTTAAGGGATAAATTTCCAATTTTTATATTTCCATTTCGTACTATGTTCTGGTCATGAAATATAATCATTATTATTTTTTAAACGCTATATCTTCAGTCTAAGGTATTTGAACTTTTCCACCTTTTTAAAGGATAAATTTCCAATTCTTATGTTCTGGTCATGAGATATAATCATTTTTATTTTTTAAACGCTATATCTTCAGTCTAAGGTATTTGAACTTTTCCACCTTTTTAAAGGATAAATTTCCAATTCTTATGTTCTGGTCATGAGATATAATCATTATTATTTTTAACGCTATATCTTCAGTCCAAGGCATTTGAACTTTTCCACCTTTTTAAAGGATAAATTTCCAATTCTTATGTTCTGGTCATGAGATATAATCATTATTATTTTTAACGCTATATCTTCAGTCCAAGGCATTTGAACTTTTCCACCTTTTTAAAGGATAAATTTCTAGTTCTTATATTTCCATTTCATACTATGTTCTGGTCATGAGATATAATCATTATTATTTTTAACGCTATATCTTCAGTCCAAGGCATTTGAACTTTTCCACCTTTTTAAAGGATAAATTTCTAGTTCTTATATTTCCATTTCATACTATGTTCTGGTCATGAGATATAATCATTATTATTTTGAACGCTATATCTTCAGTCCAAGGTATTTGAACTTTTCCACCTTTTTAAAGGACTATTACACTCTTACTACGTCATACTACTTTTGACCAATAAAACGGTACGAAAGGACGTATTTCAACCAATCATGGCTGCTTATCGCACAATTTTATCGCGTCCCTATCATTTGTTTCCTAATTTTATCGCGTCCCTAGCATTTGTTTAATTTTATCGCGTCCCTAGCATTTGTTTCTTTGTTTGCCAACATTTGAAACTGCGCTGGTCTGGACGTCAAAAAAATATATATATATATATATATATATATATATATATATATATATATATATATATATAATTACAAACCACTGCAGTTGATGCACAGCAGTTTCAAAATGACTCGCATTGGCATTCAAGAACAAGAATTAATAAAAATCACTGATCATACCTATGCATCCTCTCAAATCCGATTTACAAATAAATGAAGAGCACCATTCGGAAATCCTGAATAAGTTGAATACACCATGTAGGCCTAAATCAACGAGTTCCACTTCTATTACGCACACGTCCAATATAACATCAATTGAACCACCAACCACATTCAAATTTGAAAATTGCACATTCAATAATTATTCCTTTTAAAATTATTCATGTTTATTTTTTATGTCATCGTCGTTAATTAAAACTTTTCTAACACTTGTGTATATTAGTTAGGTTATGTTATAGCTTCTGCTATATGATATTATGGATAGTCATGTATCAGAGATTGTTTAATATTAAGATTTATTGAAAATCATCTGTCAAGTGACGTTGATTACTGGGATTCGGATAATTGAAGTGGAATGTTGCATTTTAATAAAAATGAAACTGAATCAACAAAGCCTTCTTGACTAGTAACATTGCCATCATGTATAATAGATCGAGAACTTCTCGACGACAAGGCATTGCTCACTACTGCCATCTAGCATGCATCTAGCGTAATATTTGTAATGTTGAGATGGTACAATAATACATTTGAAGACAGTTGTATTTTCGTAAGTCAATTAATATTTTATTGTATTGGAGTTCTTCGTTACTTCTAATCTTTATATACTTTTTTCTAATCGTGTAATAGTGAATTAAATCCCACTCGAGTTTTGATTTTCTCTAGATAAATCAAAACGTCTAGTGAGATTACTGTTGATAAATTTGCAATTCTTATATTTCCATATCGTACTATGTTCTGGTCATGAGATATAATCATTATTATTTTTTTTAACGCTGTATCTTCAGACCAAGATATTTGAACTTTTCCACCTTTTTAAAGGATAAATTTCCAATTCTTATATTTCCATTTCGTACTACGTTCTGGTCATGAGATATAATCATTATTATTTTTTTAACGCTATATCTTCAGACCAAGATATTTGAACTTTTCCACCTTTTTAAAGGATAAATTTCCAATTCTTATATTCCCATTTCGTACTACGTTCTGGTCATGAGATATAATCATTATTATTTTTTTAACGCTATATCTTCAGACCAAGATATTTGAACTTTTCCACCTTTTTAAAGGATAAATTTCCAATTCTTATATTTCCATTTCGTACTACGTTCTGGTCATGAGATATAATCATTATTATTTTTTTTAACGCTGTATCTTCAGACCAAGATATTTGAACTTTTCCACCTTTTTAAAGGATAAATTTCCAATTCTTATATTTCCATTTCGTACTACGTTCTGGTCATGAGATATAATCATTATTATTTTTTTTAACGCTGTATCTTCAGACCAAGATATTTGAACTTTTCCACCTTTTTAAAGGATAAATTTCCAATTCTTATATTTCCATTTCGTACTACGTTCTGGTCATGAGATATAATCATTATTATTTTTTTTAAGCGCTATATCTTCAGAAAACGTATTCACTGCATAACTGCAGGCCTGACACTCTTGCAGGCGTCATTATCAAGACTGATTTTGATACATTCTAATAAGCATAAACTCTCATCGCCCAGCTCAGATTCCGAAGCTACCCTTCCTACTCAACCCTAAATTGTGATATTTTCTTTGTCTCTCTATCCCGCCGATGACATCCCCCAGTAAATCAACTCTTCCACCCACATAATTCCGCCCCGTCATCAATATCAGAACCCCCATCTCACATAATGACAACAGTTTGAACCCCTGATGTAACACACTATAGTATGGGTATTATATTGGCTTTTCCCACGTCGGACTTGACTCCCATGAATACATAGGCGCTACATTATCCGAGGGTGGAAGTCGATACGCCGCGAGACGGGGGCGGGCGAGGGGGTGTGAGTGAGTATTGATCCCGCCCGGTCTGCCCCGTCCGTACTGAGCATGTCCCGGAAAAATGGCCGGAGTCTAGAGAGGTGTGAAGACATTGGACCCGGACAGGCTGCCAGATTCTTATAACACGTACAGTACCACGCAAAAATTGTCATCTAAGTTCTTCCAAAACTATCAAAAAATCAATATATTTCAAAATATAGCTACGCTGGAATGTAATAAAGTTATATCATTCGCCTGAAGAAGATTTTGTTCCTCATGACATAATTAATACACATTAAATTTCCTTTAAGAGGTTTTATCATAGGAGAAATGTACCATTTAGGCCTAAAAAAACTTATCAGCAATCAAATTGTTTAAGTCTGAAAAATTCGAGCAGAAATTTTATGTTTTATGTATCGGAATTCAGGTAATTACACCAAAAGAAAATTTATGTATGCCGTATATACTGGCTTTTAAGGAACCCGGAGGTTCATTGCCGCCCTCACATAAGCCCGCCATCGGTCCCTATCCTGAGCAAGATTAATCCAGTCTCTACCATCATATCCCACCTCCCTCAAATCCATTTTAATATTACCTTCCCATCTACGTCTCGGCCTCCCCAAAGGTCTTTTCCCTTCCGGCCTCCCAACTAACACTCTATATGCATATCTGGATTCGCCCACACGTGCTACATGCCCTGCCCATCTCAAACTTCTGATGTCAGGTGAAGGATACAATGCGTGCAGTTCTGTGTTGTGTAACTTTCTCCATTCTCCTGTAACTTCATCCCTCTTAGCCCCAAATATTTTCCTAAGAACCTTATTCTCAAAAACCCTCAATCTCCGTTCCTCTCTCACAGTAAGAGTCCAAGTTTCACAACCATACAGAACAACCGGTAATATAACTGTTTTATAAATTCTAACTTTCAGATTTTTTGACAGCAGACTGGATGATAAAAGCTTCTCAACCGAATAATAACAGGCATTTCCCATATTTATTCTGAGTCTAATTTCCTCTCGAGTGTCATTTATATTTGTTACTGTTGCTCCAAGATATTTGAATTTTTCCACCTCTTCGAAGTATAAATCTCCAACTTTTATAGTTCCATTTCGTACAATATTCTGGTCACGAGACATAATCATATACTTAGTCTTTTCGGGATTTACTTCCAACCCTATCTCTTTACTTGCTTCAAGTAGAATTTCCGCGTTTTCCCTAATCGTTTGTGGATTTTCTCCTAACATATTCACGTCATCCGCATAGACAAGAAGCTGATGTAACCCGTTCAATTCCAAACCCTCTGTAGCAATGAAAATATATGCCCTAAATGTAATACCGTAATTCTTTTTGGTGGAAAATCTTGGAAAGGCACTTATATTAATGTGAATAATGGATTACAGGTAATTAAAGAGTAGTTTGGTTCAAACTCTCTTTCCTTAAACACATCCAAAACAACTGTTGTTCCGTTTTCACTAAGGTCCAGTGGTCTTCAATCTCCTCAATCTTCTTTTAGGCTCAAAATTCATCATTCAGATTGTTCTTCTCAAAGTTGTGAATGTCTCAAATTAACCGAATCCTCAGAAGTTACGTATTTAGGGATTACGATCGACCAACACTTACGATGTAACAAACATATTACATATTTATGCAATAGATTACGTAAAACAATTTATATCTTTGTTATACTTCGGTCATATTTACCAGTTAATATTTTACGTCTCATTTATTTAGCTTTATTTCAATCCATTTGTAATTCTAATCTCACTCCACTAATACTTATTCAGAAAAGAATAATTAAAATATGCCTTAATAAACCAATTGATTACCCATCTGTGCTTTTGTTCACTGATTTTAATGTTTTGAAATTTAAAAAAAAAAATATTATATTGCCTTATTAAACTTCATACATAAAAATCGGAATAAATTCAAATTTTATCATCATAAATATGGAACTAAAAGATCCGATTTTATACGACTAGAGGAACCAAAGTGTTTCACAAGCACAGCTCTGATGGTACCTAATTTCGCCCAAGGTTATATAATAAAATAATTGAAAAATACCCAAATTTGGAAAATTTTAGTATCAGAAATTTCGAGGTCTCAAATCTCAGACCTCTTGTGACATTACTATAGAACATTCTCTACCACGCCTGAGAATATCTTTGAAGAATTTTTGTGAATTTTAAAACGTTCATTTCACAACCAATTTCTTGTAAGACAATTTAACACCGAAGCACAGCTGTTTCTAAATTATGATTTCAGCAGATAATGAAAACGTAGTTCTGTTATAATAACAAGAGAAAAGCGCAGTACATGTAATTAACATTGTTAAACCTGTATTTCGCTTTTCACAATTGGCATTACTGAATAACATTCAATTTCTTTATTGCAGTAATCGATATTCATCTATTTCGACTTCACCATGTCTGAATAGGTTAAGTATTCATAAGTATACAATTATTAACATTTTGTGAGCGAATTTTAGGGATATATTATTTACATTTTTATTTTATTCACGAAATAGTCCTCATAAATGTCACATGAAGTCTCAAATCTCAGACCTCTTGTGACATTACTATAGAACAATCTCTACCACGCCTGGGAATATCTTTGCAGAATTTTTGTGAATTTTAAAACGTTCATTCCACAACCAATTTCTTGTAAGCCAATTTAACACCGAAGCACAGCTGTTTCTCAACAATGCATTTAATTGCGACTCGGTTTACCTGCCCCTATATCGCCCACTGAAGGTAATAACAAGATTTTAATCTAAATAATTTGTAAGGAATTGCACAGGGCTAACTGCTGGTAACCAAGCACCGTGAAAGCTGGGGAGAATCGACCTCGCTTATCAAAACGTTGAGGTCTGACAGTTCGTATTATGTAAATGCGAGCCAATTTTATCTGACTATGCGAAATGTAAGAGCTGACAAAGTTACCCACTAATACGGCGAAGTTATGAAGTCCATTCTAATAAACAAGGAACCTGTTAGACACAAAGGCCAACTTTAGCACTCGTTTATCAAGTGGAAAGACCTGCTACAAAAGAGACCCTGTCCACAAAGAGACCAAATAGGAGCTATGATCGCAATAATGTTACGAGTTTGTGGTTTTCAATGCTTCATGCAGAAAAATACAGGGAATTATAATGCACCGCAACTTTCGGCATAAGCAGACATAATAAAGCCACTTACTCCAGAGAAGCTATTGACTGTTTACACACGCGTTTGAGCTTTGAGGTCAGAAGGTTAAATTCCGTCCATGCAGTGGGATGAGTGCCTGAAATTGTTTAGCCTATTATAGCAATGAGCCGAGAACTGACAATGATGTGTTAAAAAAAAAAAAGAAGAAAAGAAGAGCAAAAGAGTATTATTATTACAATTTGACATAGGTACCCACCGATATCAATGAATGTTTACTTATATAAGGCCTATTTACTAATAATAAGATAATTTAAATATCACAAATCCACACCTGTGGAGTAACGGTCAGCGCGTCTGGTCGCGAAACCAGGTGGCCCGGGTTCGAATTCCGGTAGGGGAAAGTTACCTGGTTGAGGTTTTTCCGGGGTTTTCCCTCAACCCAATACGAGCAAATGCTGGGTAACTTTCGGTGTTGGACCCCGGACTCATTTCACCGGCATCATCACCTTCATCTCATTCGGACGCTAAATAACCTAGATGTTGATACAGCGTCGTAAAATAACCCAAAAAAATATATATCACAAATATTTTTTCTCTTGTAATGAATTTCGTTTAACGACGCTCTCAGCTACATAAGTTAGTCAAGTTGAAATTCAATGTGCGCAAGAAATAGGCTATAGTCCTAGCGTCCAATTAATACCCAGGCGGAAGGCTTTGTGTTGAATATATCTCTTTTGTAAGCATCAATATTGTAATGTCAAGCAGTGTTGTCACACTTTACTTGCAAAGATAATTTCTGGTCACAATATATTGATTTCTATTACCATTATCCACAGTGAATACATTTTTTGAGGGGTTAGTATGTGTAAAACACTGTCCTACTATATGAAAAGAATATTTTTATGATTTAAAAAATTATTTACGTTTTCTTTTCTTTTTTTTTTTCTTTTTTTTTTTTCAAAATCCAGTTCACTGTGCAGTGATGAAGCGTTTCCCACATAACTCAAAAACTATCCAACAATCTGTGATGAAATTTTGTTTGTGTATTTATGCATGTCATATCTACAATATGATATAAGATCACTTCTCTACATTTCATAGATTGCCTGATAAAAATAAATTCATTTAAAAATGGTCAAAGTTCACTATTTTCTTATAACACAAAATAAAAAACTATATTATATATTAAGGAATGTAGTTGAAAGAGCATGATATTTTTAAACTTGAGTTTCAGCAATAAAATAAAAGAGAGAGAACATGAAAAAGTTAACAAGTTTTTGAGTTATGAGGGAAACGCTTCATCACTGCACAGTGAACTACCACCGTTATGAATTTTTGACAAAAAATATATAAATAATAATACTTACTTACTTACTGGCTTTTAAGGAACCCGCAGGTTCATTGCCGCCCTCACATAAGCCCGCCATTGGTCCCTATCATGAGCAAGATTAATCCAGTCTCTATCATCATATCCCACCTCCCTCAAATCCATTTTAATATTATCTTCCCATCTACGTCCCGGCCTCCCCAAAGTCTTTTTCCCTCCGGTCTCCCAACCAACACTCTATATGCATTTCTGGATTCGCCCATACATGCTACATGCCCTGCCCATCTCAAACGTCTGAATTTAATGTTCCTAATTATGTCAGGTGAAGAATACAATGCGTGCAGCTCTGCGTTGTGTAACTTTCTCCATTCTCCTGTAACTTCATCCCTCTTAGCCCCAAATATATATATTTTTTAATCGCAAAAATATATAGGGCCTATATATTTTTTCATATCGCAGAAGGACAGTGTTTTACACATACCAATTTTCATTATTGTACAAGATACAGTGATGAAGGAAAAAACTTCAAAATTTCCAAAACTTTTGCTGCTGTAAGCTGTACCTAACCCGTTAAGTAGGTTATTTTACGACGCTGTATCAACATCTTAGGTTACTTAGCGTCTGAATGAGATGAAGGTGATAATGGTGGTGAAATGAGTTCGAGGTCCAGCATCGAAAGTTAAATAATAATAATAATAATAATAATAATAATAATAATAATAATAATAACTTTTTCCTATTAATTACATACGAAATAATAATAAATGTACAGTAGCGTGCAAATTAATCCGAACAACGTAATTACTTATGCAAAAACACTCAAACGGGATAAAAAAGGATCTAAGACATACCTCAGTAATCTATGTGGCCTCCCTTGTTCCTAATAACAGCTCTGAGACGATTTGGCATGGATTCCACTAATTTCCCACAAATATTCTTCATTTCTTCATCGCGAAACCATACACCAATGAGGGCAGAAATCATCTTCTCCTTTGTAGAACAATCCATTTTTTGCATTCTTCTTTTGCAAATTGACCACAAGTTCTCAATGGGGTTGATGTCGGGTGAGTTGCCTGGCCAGGGGAGTAGTCTCCCTGTATCGTTTTATGATCGAATTAACAGTAGCCAAACCGATGTGACATTCTGCAGCAATTTGCCTCTGTGTCATAGAAGAACGCTCTGCTAATGTTATAATTTTAGACCGTTTTCGTGGAGTTGTATCCATTTGTGAAGACGACAGAATGTACACAGGATTGCAGTATTAAGTCTTCAACACAACTGAAATGCTTATAAGTACAAAACGACAGGCAAAATGTCACATATTATAAAAAAATAATAACAGACCTTCAACAATGGAATTACACGTACTACAGATGTCAATTAAAGCGGTATGAGCAGCTGTGAGGCCAACAATGACAGAAAATGTAAAAATATGTCGTGTTCGCATTAATTTGCACGCTACTGTAGAGTTTTACGCATTTCTAATCTCAACAGTAGCCAGTGGACACAACAACATTCAAAGAAGTGAGTTTTGTATGTGATAATATGTTTGTTAGAAGCATCCAGGAAACTACGACAAGAATGAAAGGTACCTGATCACAACTTAAATCGAACTCCAGACTTCCAGTCTACATTCAATCAGTCTAGCAACGGTTCGTCATATGAGTCAGTGAGAATAAAACGAGAAAATGATGAGTCTCGGCCATCTCGTTCAGGGATTCTAGCTCAGTGCCCCCTGTATCTCTCCTTGTGATGCTAATCAGCCAGGGGCGATTTCCATTACTTTAATTCACAGTGCTTCCATTTACGGCAAGTGTTAAGACACATATGGAAAAAAAAAACCTCTGTATTCCACATGGCATTTTAGATGTGTTACGTGTGCGGTTCAACGTCACTAAATGAAGAATTAATGACGAACTTCATTGAGATTGTGCGATGTTTTATAGTAGTTCAATATTTTATAAGTTTGTTAACGGCAGGAATTTTAATTTAGAAGCAAGTTATTACGCATGCGTCTGATTATTATTCAGCAACAGTTCGAAATACAGATTTCATTTGCAAGTTCAACCAGGGGTTAGAAAGACTGTGAAGGGACTGAAACATGTGTCATAAATATTTCACACTTCCTCTTCAAATTTATTCATGAATGTTGACTGCTTGAGAATAGTTCATTAAATATTGTCAGTTCCGTAAATACATTTTTTTCTATTTCGGTTGGCTGTGACCTAAGATATCAGGCCATTCTCATTCCACAAAGAAAATTAACATTAGTTACATACTGTTTCAATAATGGAAGATTGGAAATTAAGAAAAACTTTTCCAAGCACAAATTTCAACTATTTAGGTTGTAACTTTACATAAAATTTTCAAGATATCAGGCAAAGTGCATCACAATTATACATTATCGTAAGTAACGTCATTAATTTCAGAGGGTTGTATTGCGTATTGTATAATTGTATTATGTATTATAATTTTATTGCGTATTGTTTATATTGTGCATACCACTGCCACCGGGTGCTTGCCCACTTGCAGTGTAAATAAATACATACTTACATAATCTGATAATAATCGTTCTTTAATACTATTGGTGTAATATGAATAATGATCGAAAATCCACAGTTACAAATATAACATTTTCCTGTCTTCACGATATAGTAGCCTCGTTTAATTATTAGACAGCCGCATTCCATTTAAGATTTGTAGGTCTTTATTGCATGCACCGATAATAAAATGAAAATGCGACGTTGTCACGTCTTGTTTGTTGCTGCTATATATTAATATAACATGGAACAAGACACACTGCTAAAATTTGCAACAGCGCGACATAACTAAAATTATTGAAACTACAAAGCTTCCGTCCTCTTTGACACCGCTAGCCTACTAATTGAACGTGGCTACTTTACCAACAATCAGCTTTGTAATTTTAAATATTAAGCTCGTTCTCATAGAAGTTGTCACGTAGCATTTTCAATTGTTTGCTTTCATATTTTCAAATCTTACTGTTACAATTTTGTGCTACACGTGTTTATTATTGTAGGAGAAAGAAACAGTCAGTTATTGTCGGGTGACAGAAGGTATAAGATCGGTTAGCTAGAATGCCTAAATTCAGTAAACCACTGCAAAGTAAACTTCATGCTTACGTTAGTGAATTTGGTGCTCGTGTTTTCAACCGATGGAACAGTTTTGTTATGTAAGGTTTGTGAAAAGACAGTTAATCACGAAAAAAAGTATTTGATAAGTCAACATGTGTCACCTACGAAGTGAATATGTGAATTATGTTGACATAATTTAAATTTATTGCTAAAATATATTATGTCTTTTTCAAAGATTATTGTGTCTTTTTTTTTTGCGTTTTTATTGCCTTTTTTTGCCTGCCTATTTTAACTTTTATAAATGCTCAAACATCTGGGCTCTAATTATAATTTATTGAAAGAAATTTAGTTTTGTCCTTCGAGCGTGAAGGAATTTTATCCGAACAAATGTAACTTTTCGTTTGCAATGAAATTTTATGTTTTGAAACTTTATTACATATCTTTGACACGCATATTAATTAATTAATTTATTTACTTATTTATTTATTTATTTATTTATTTATTTATTTATTTATTTATTTATATTTATGTATGTATGTATGTATTTATTTATTTTTTTATTGCTAACAAGTTTGAAATGAATACAAATGAATAAATACAATGAAAGATAAACTAGCCACTGCTGAATGAGTAAGACTCGTGCTCAGGAGAGGACTCCAATACAGACAAAAATAAAATTAAAATTGACAGTGAATACAGATTAAATAGTGTTTAATATGTTTAAACCCATATAAATCCAATACAATTTTTTATATTTTTTTTTATTAATTTGGAGAGGATTCGCGGTTGAAATATTATTGGAATAAAATTTGTTTAATAATCTGGGACCTTGATTCATGCTATGATAAAAAGCTGCATTGGTTTTACATTTTGGTTCAGACAATCGCAGAGAATTCATATTTTTTGTTCTATATTTATGTATATACCTTCCAAAGTTATTACAATTTCTATGAAAATAGTTTAATAAAATAAAATAATACATTTGTTTAATGTATAGGTTAATGGTTTATAGACGCATAGGTATTGTTATTCAAATAAAAATTATAAAATCATAATTTTGGTAGTGGCTAATTAGAAAATTAGGCATGTCCCATGTAATCACTTTCGAAGCTTCTTCATTTATTAACAGCTAGACATATCCCAGTCGCCTCTTACTCATATCGTGCAGAATAACATCAATTTTAGAATACAAAGAAGAGTGTTACGAAATATCTTAAATATAGAGGTTCTATACATCTTGATTACACAACTTTTAACACTATATTACTTCGGAAAACGGAAAGACAAATAATACATTTTCCGATAGAGGTTCTTCTAGAGAGGGAAACTACCACAGTCTACTATATACAGTCGCGAAGCTCATTATGTAGTAAAAATGCAAACATGGTTAGTTGCCCACCACTAGGATCGTTACTATCGCCTCATCATCGCAGATCTCTCTCCTAGTAGACGACAAAATATGTTACACTTTCGTTGTGTTCTTTTGGAAAAATTAACACCTTCCTTCCATTATTGAAATATTAAATGCATAAAGTTAATTTATTATTTTAATGAAGTATATTAAATTCCACCATAAACTCGAAGATACCTGCAAGAAATAGGTTAGTATTATTTTTGTTTGTGCAAAACGAACTGAAATTTACTATAATAGCTTCACTCATTCAAGATTATAGCGATAATTAAATATGAAACCAATAAATATTCATTTGCATTTCCCTTTACAACAATAATAATGGAAATATGAATTAATGGAGTAACTTACGTGTACCGGTACTTGTAGTGTAGGCTTACGTAGTTAACAAAGTGGGATGAGGTTAAGCAATAATAATCACACCAGAATTGGAAATAAAACGTGATCAATAAATTTTATTGTAACAGACTTTTTCTACGTCTCTAGTAAAGCAACAAATAAAAATAACAACAAAATTAACAGCTATAATTAAAAACATATCCTTTGAAAAAAAAAGTAGGCCTAAGCAATAATAATCCCACCAGAATTGAAAATAAAACGTGATCAATAAATTTTATTGTAACAGACTTTTTCTACGTCTCTAGTAAAGTAACAAATAAAAATAACAACAAAATTAACAGCTATAATTAAAAACATATCCTTTAAAAAAAAGTAGGCCTAAGTAATAATAATCCCACCAGAATTGAAAATAAAACGTGATCAATAAATTTCATTAAAACAAACTTAATTTTTCTACGTCTCTTGTAAAATATTATTATTCCAATTATTGTATTTTAGCCATTAACGTTTTCATTACAACCAATAACGAACATTTCACAAGCATCAATGTGAAATAAGCAACTAGCTAGCACTCGATGGAAATACGACACAGTCCAAAGTCGACCGTGGACAGTCTATTGTTTCTAGTTGCTAACCGCTTGGAGCGCTTTATCATGAGATTTGCAAAAAATCACCTCAAGCTTCGCGACTGTATATAGTAGACTGTGATTCTACCGTCCTGCGTTGGGGTACGGGGACTATAAGGAAGGCAATGCATTTTGGTAACGTTCTTAAACAATATTAAATAACGAATGTACTATGTGCATTGTTTATTTCAAGGGAGAAAATGTTTGCTTGCATTTACAAGACACGTAACCACCCTAAAAATTTAATTACTCGACGGACGAGGGTCGGCCGTAACCCCAACTTTCGTGCGCGCATAGTGTACACTGTGACAACTGTTTGTGTTTGCATTCTGTATGCGTGGCCGTTGAGTTTTCCAACAGTACGTAATGTGCCTTACATATAAATAATTCTATTGCAGTGGAATACTACTGACATTATTTGCATAATACTGGAAATATATTGTCAACACTTTACTCCGTGTATCTATCATGCGGTAAAGGTTTTCAACTCACTGGGCAATACAAATAGAGTTGCCCACTGCACGGAATGGATAATTACTAACTTAATGGTAAACTTCTTAGAAGTTTTTATGCTGAATATGATTTCCACAGTTTCCAACACTGGAATATAGAAACTAGTGTCGTGGTTTTTAATCGATTAATCTAATCGATTACTCGATCAATTTCTGTTGTAAGATTACTCGCTTGTAGTTGATATTATTATTTTGTTAATACAAACTCATACTAAAAATTCCGACAATATTTCTCTCTCGGAAATTGTTTACTTAAAAGCACAATAGCACTGTTATTTTCTAACTGTAAAACCAGGTAGCGTAGGGAAAATCTTTGCACAAACACTTCAGAAAGAGATGGAGATATGATAAGAGTGACCTAGTCTACCTCTATTGAAAGTTGAAACACAATGCGAAACCCTTATTAAGTTTTATGGTTTTCCAAGAAAACTTCCACCTTGTTGTCAGCTCATCTTCCTAGCATATGAAATACATACTTTTCTGGGATTCAAACTTTCATTCCTTATAAAATAGCCATGTCTACACTATTTGCAAGTGAGAGCGCAACTATCTTCTTCTTTTTCGAAAATCTGGTAATTCGGATTACAATAGAGACCAGTCTTCTGTTTCGACCGCAGTACTTTTGCAGTTGCAGGTTCTGTACTGAGTTTGTATATGAAGGTTGTGTGTTTAGTTTAATAAAGAAAAAAATCAGTTTTCTGTGGTTTGTGACATTATGTCATGAGAATTTAAGAGGTAAACTCGGTGAAACGTTTGGATTTAAATTGAACAGTCGTGGAGAAGTGCTTGACAGAAAAAAAGTTTTTTTCGTGTTTAGTGATGCAGGATACATTGTTACTAAACGTAGAGCGGCACTTAATTCGGAGCATGTGAATGCACTCACATGTTTAAAATCGTGGATGAAGCAGTATTAACTAGGTGAGCCTTCATACTGTTTGTTATTTATGTTTGTCTCAAAAATTCCCGGAGACAATGACACAATAAATTATAAGCCTCGTAATAAATATGTTAGTAGGTAATTAAAACAGTTGTTTGTAATATAACGATACAATATATATCGATATACAACATTTAATACTTATGCTGATCACGGAAAAAAGTTAAATTTAACAATAATTGTGTAGTACATTAAAACATTTTTTCAACTCGATACAAACTCGATTAATCTATCGATTAATCGATTAAATTCAAATAGTTAATCGATTAAATATTTTGATCGATCAACAGCACTAATAGAAACATCCAAATTTTCTGAATAATGTATCGATTCCAATAACAGAAATGATAGAAAAGAAGAGACCCTATCTGATAGGTTTGTTACAAAGCCCCAATCGTAACGATCTAAATAAAATACATATTGTCTTTTCCTTATTTTTCCTGATGTCAGAGCCAAAACGTATCTAAGGTACACCGGACATTTCTACATAGTGATTAATGTAAAACAAACACATTTCTTTCTTTATTTATTATCACAATTTGTTATGCCTCAAATGGAATATTACTAATCTCTATAGAAAATACTGAAAATGTGCTCCCTCCTGCTCAAGGTACAACTCCACACGTTCCATATCACAGGCGTGAACTATTGATCTCGTGTGTAAAGTTCTGCTTCAAACAGTCCAATGTCTGGGGGCGTGTGGCCTAAACTCTGTCCTTTAATTAACCCCAGAGGAAGAAATCCGGTCTTGTCAAATCTGGAGATCATGTGGCCACAGGTTCTTCGAAATTATCCGGTTGTCAAAGAAACTTTCAATTAGTTCCATGCATTCGTTTGATGTTGACATGTGGCGCGATCTTGTTGAAAATATCTAAAACACACATGTCATTTATGAAGCACCTATGCACCCAGTGAAAGTCAGGGTTTGGTGAGCAATCTCTGCACAGAGAATAGTGGGACCAATTTTTTTTTCGACCAGACTGAACACTGCAGAGTACCGTCGCATTTTCATGGAATTTGTTGAATAACTGAACAATGTAGACTTCTCAGGATTTTATACATATGTAATTTCTATATATATATATATATATATATATATATATATATATAGCCGTTAGTAACCTCCCAGAGATACTCTACATTTGAGGTATAACAAATTGTGGTTAGCATAATTCTTGTTGAAATAAATAAAGAAAGAAATATGTTAGTTTTATATGAACCACTCTGTGTTTCTATGATATGGTACAAAACTTCAAAACATTTCGATCCAGTTGATTCATTGTAAAATTTCTATTTTCGTGTAGTAGAATTTCATGTCATAATGACTGCAAGCTCATGAATTCATGAAACGCTGATGCTGAACAATTCACGCTCAAGGACACAAAGTTTCACATTCTTTAAAAAAAAAAAAAGCAAAAAGCTTAAAATGGTGATTTATTATTATTATTATTATTATTATTATTATTATTATTATTATTACTATTATTAGACTACAATTATAATGTGCTATTTAGAAGTTTCACATGCAATTCTGATAATCGCATAGACTAGCCACCGGAGTAGCTCAGGCAGTAGCGCTTTTGTCTACTAATACGGACGCGGGTTCGATTCCTGCTTATGTTGATTACCTGGTTGGGTTTTTTCGAGACGAATAGTAATCTATGACGAATCCTCGGCCTCATCTCGCCAAATACCGTCTCGCTATCACCAATTCCATCGACGGTAAATAACCCAGTTGTAGATATAGCGTCGTTAAATTACCAAGTAAAAAAAAGGACTATAGATTCAACGTTCAGTTACGTATTACGCGTAGGTTATATACTAACGAGTTGGTGATGTGTTGGTAGAGGCCTTGCAGTAGGACGATCGGTTACCCAAGGCTTCCAAGGTTCAAAACTGTTAAGGTTTTGTAACAGAATTACATATACAAAGGCCACCTGTGATAGTAATATGTAATTTCGAAGAAAATCAATTTGTATGAATTCTAATGTAACATGTCATTACCAAGTTTTCAGAGGTTGACCAGATTGTTTAAAATACATATAATTTAGTCGTCGCTTACTGATTTTAAAAAGTACTTCGCTGTAACAGTCGTCCTTTTACGGAAGGTCCGACTTTCAATTCGATAGATCGTATATTCTGATCGGTATTTCTTCGTAATTTTTTTTTGTATCTGTCCAGGATGAAGTGTTGATATAAATACCTGTTAAATTTCTTGTTCATGACATCACAATTCTTCATTTGTTATTAGTTTCTCTGTCTAGTTATTGTATCTTGTGGTGTGAAAGTTTCTTTTATTTAATACTTATGTCAAAGCCACATGCAGTCCCTACAGAAGAGAGTTACTTCCCTATTAGAATTCAAAACTCTGTCCATTGCATTTGTAGCAAAAGGTTACCAGTAAATTTTATTCAGCGATCTTCTGAAAGAGCAGCCTATTTACCGTCCTTCGCAAGTCTTTCGTGGATTCGACTTAGAGAACGTAGAATTTTACACTCTTTGTCTTTACTCTTTCGAATTCTGCACACTTCAACACCAAATTACCTTTCGTCTCGTTTCTCTTATCTATACTCTAACCACGACGTAAATACCAGATCACTTATCTGTGGCGCGTTAAGTATAACTCTTCATAGAACATCTTGTTATTCATCATCTTTTACAGTATCCACCTCGCGACAATGGAATTCCTTGTCACAAAGTATTAGGGGCTGCAAGACAATAATAGTACATTATGCAACGAGCCTATAATGATAGTAATTAAGAAGCGAGCTTCTTAATTACCATTATAGGCGAGTTTCATACGACTTTTTATGCTCGACCATATTTCTAACTTGAAATTATTCAGATGTATACATTTTATTTTTATCTGACAAGATCGAAAGTAACCTTGTTCTAGGTCGCGAATTGTGAGATGTGCGCAGACGCGAAAGTATTGATTGTTTCCGAGGAACAATAATGTCATTGACCTTGATGTAATCCCGTTAAACTTGATGTAACCTTGATTATTGAATTCGACATTGAAAAACGAGATAACAAATTGAATTTATTTGAATATTATTTACAATTAACGCTAATTATTATAGTAACAGAACATAACCTCCTGCGACAGTATTGGATTTCCAGCCTCCGTGACTATTCGCTAATTCTCTTTCGATTGCATATCCGAGAATAATCGATACTTGCTGTTTTATAACGGCACAAAGCTGACTTGCCATTGGCTGAACACCTGTAAGCTGAGTTGTCATTGGCTGAACACCTGTACTTTAATGAGTAGGTGTACTTTAATGACATGCATTAAAGGACTGCTACCAGGTGTATAATTAGTACATTTCGGCATGGTCGAGCATAAACACTTTTAAAAACAGCTTAAAAGATAATCATACTGACTTAAACTATCACTGTCTACATTGTTACTCTTCCCTTTAGACATGCATCCTGATAGTGCTGTATTTTCAAAATTGTCTCATAATAATCTCTTTCTATTATCTAACATTATTTGAAATATATTAACATTCTATGTATTTTAGCTTAATTCTGCTACATAGTTTGTATTTCAGTGTTTAATTAATAGTTCATAGTATTTTGTTGTTTAATTCGTAAATAACTCTTGTAGGCCCTATACATGTAGCTCTTTATCTAAATCAAATTGTTGAATTCTTTGTAAGTTCATACATATGTATGTATACTTTTTGCTGGTTGAGTGGAAGAGAAGGCCTTACGGCCTTAACTCTGCTAGCTAAAATAAATTATTATTATTATTATTATTATTATTATTATTATTATTATTATTATTATTTACTCGTGTTTAATCTAATGCCCATGTAACATTTGGCATTTTGTAATTTGTTATTTTACTTTCTACAAGAGTTGAACTTCTGTCTTTCCTCACTGGTCACAAAAAAATACAATCCTTCTTCAAATGATTCTAGTTGTTTATTTCACCAGTGCCATACAACATACTATCTGGTGAGGAAAATTTATTCAAATGGTGTAGTTGTTTTGTCAAGAAAGTCTATTACTTGATTATCCCAAATAGTGCACTGTCTTGCTTCTTGGATAATTTGGTATAATCCTCTTGTTTGTTAAAATCTCTGTTAATTTCTTAAGTTGGCAAACCTGTTTTAAGTACTCGCTATTTCTGACTTAAATGTTATTTTAATTTGATTCATTTATTTGTCATAAGAAAAGTCAGACTTCATTTCCCTCCTTCATCTACAAATTGGCTTTCTCAATTATGGCTATGCCAAATTGAGACGTAATATTTTGAAATTTAACTTTCTCGCTCCATTTCTGTAAATGATATCCAAAACTTTTAATATTTATGATAAATTGACAGCGTATAAGGTTATGTTATAATTAATGATAGTATTATTCTCATATAAATTAAATTGATAGCCTGATTGGGAAATACGGTTAAATTGAAATAACAATCAAGGTAGACACTGCAGTAAAATTACGTTAGTAAAACACAGATGGTGGCCCAACTTGCGAAGATTTTTTCACCCCTGGGTATAGCTGATTCATTAGTGGAATGCCATGTAGGATTGAAATGAGATGAATTCCATTTAACCTCAATATAAAACCTGAAGAATTGGATTATAAAACTTAGAGCGACTGGACCACACCCCGGCGACAGACTTGTTTCCAGCTTTGAACTGTAGGACAACTGCGTTGCCACCGAGAAGGAGACTACACGTATTGAACCACAGTCCTCACAACTGAAAGAAATTACTGTCCACGCACCGTTAAAATGGAATTCCTGAGGTTAAGAAACATGACTACACATCAGTGTTCGAGATTATATGAGTTAGCGGTCAGTACGTCTAAAGATTAAGGGTGCTATTCATAGACATTTCGCTAGCCCGCGCTACGAGCGTGCTAAACTAGCCCCGGCTATCGACTGGTTACTTGTAGTAGTAGTAGTAGTAGTAGTAGTAAGTTTATTTTGCCTGGCAGAGTTAAGGCCATGAGGCCTTCTCTTCCACTCATCCAGGTTTCAATAATATACATGAGATACAAAATTAGATTACAAAACAACACAAAAGAAAATACCTTAGAAATTACATAATAGTAATATGCGTTACAAGAGCGGTATGTTGAAGTTTTCATGTTCGAGGAAAAGTTTGAAAAAGCGAAACGTAGTTGAGTTTTTTTAATTTCCGAGAATTGAAAGAAAATATACCGCTCGTGTATCGTACATTATTTTGTGCGAAGATCGTTTATTACATACCTGAAAGAGGAATTTCTAATTAGTTGCAATGAAATCTCCATCTTGGTTTGTGTTCAATGACGGCAAATTTGCTTTAAAATGTTTTCTGTGTTTACTATACTCCAGTAGGCCGTGATATACGTCTGTCTTCCCCCAGTCTATAAATGCGAACTTAAAACAAACGGTAAGGTTATGTAATGATTTAGAGTTTACTTAATGTTTGCAAATATTTAAAAACAATAATTAACAGTGCAATTTAGGTGAAATTGCAGTGGTAAGTTTCCAATTTATATATTGAACGTCTCTAAAAATAATATGTTAAAAGCCTACTTAAGCGGTAAGAAGAGGGAAATTGTTATGTGTGTTAGGTTGGAAATACTGAATGTGGAATCTTAGACTTTCCGCGGATTGGTATTATGCGGAAACCAAGCAAATACGCACGATCTCGCACAAAATATAGTAGAAAATTACAATAGTCAAGATCAGTTACATAATATAAAATTACAAATAGTCAAGATCGGTTACATAATACATAAAAAAGGTAGAAAATTACACATAATCATAATCAGTTACATAACATAAGGGGAATATACACACTCACACACAATTTATAAGACCTAAAATGCTCGAGATAAATTCGAGGATTAATTCACTTGAGATATATTATACAGTTAATATACTAATAGGAGAATACATGTGGGTTACAAGACATAACTTGTACAGGAATAATATTATATCACATCGCTAACACTGGTTTATGAATACGAAAAATGTTGGTTCGTTGATCATCCACCGGAAGCCCGCGCTGAGAATGTCTATGAATATGGCCTTGTCTAATTCTAATACCTTTGGTCTAACGACAGAAGGTCTAATATACCAATAAGTATAATGAAAATTGAAGTCCATTACAACCATGTCTAACTTACAATCCTGTTCAATACCTCTATGTCTAACTTCCAATGTTGTATAAGTTGTGAAAAGTAAAAAAAATGTGCAATAGATTTCGACTACCAAAATGTTTGAATAGAGGAAATTACATATTTGTACACAGTAAAAATTAAATGTTTATATCTGTAACCGTGGTACATAATATATATTGAAAATGTAGTTCAACCCTTCTAATTTCCCCCTAATGGCTCAGCCTACAATTTGATCCAAAGCGTACGGTTCTTAGGAAGAGAGTGGTTACTTACTAAGGTTATTGAATAGACATTGTTTCCAATTAGGTAATGTGTGATAATTAGAGCCCGGATATTTGGCAAAATGGCTTTTTTACTGGGTGGAAATAAATCGTTATTTGTATAGATATCAATGTGAGTTGCAGTAAATCAAAGTGATAGGGCCAATTTTTATTTTGCCTGTTTTGTCATTTTAAGGAGTTTCTTACAAATAAATGCTTTTTTGCCACTTTAAAGCAATATTTCTTCGGAATATGTATGATAAGAACTTTCTTGAGTTAAATTTTAACGTACCTTGTTAACATGTTTCGACCTATTTTCGGTCATCTTCGGAACTGGTCGTTGTTGGTCTTGGCGCCTCTTGTTTTCTGTGTAGCTGCGTTCGCAATGTAGAGTCAAAGAGTGTGTGTGTTTTGAAATTGAGTTGTGTGTTGAGAATATCGTTGGGGTGTGTTTTCGTGTGTCTGTATATTTCATATTGTTATAGTGTGTTGAGTTTCTGGCTTTTTGGTTGGATGTGCAGTATATCCATGTCTGTTCATGTCTCTGTAGGTGTGGTTAGCATTTGTGATGTGTTCTGCATATGTGGAGGTGTTTTGTAATTTTGTTATGGCTGTGATGTGTTCTTTGTAACGTGTTTGAAATGATCTGCCTGTCTGTCCTATGTAGAAGTTGTTGCAGGTGTTACATTTGAGTTTGTATACGCCTGTGTGGTTGTATTTGTTTGTTTGTGTGTTGAGATGTTTTTGTAGAGTTTTATTTGTTCTATATGCGATGTTGTAGTTTAATTTCTTGAATGAGATTGCAATTTTATGTGTGTTTTTGTTTTCGTATGTTAGTGTGATGTATTTTTTGTGTTCTTGTGTTTGTGTTGTATTCTTATGTTTTTTTGTGATTATGTTTTGTCTTACGTATTATGTTGTCTATTATGTTAGAGTTGTATCCGTTTTCTTGTGCTATGTATTTGATTGTGTTTAGCTCTTCGTTGTAATCCTGTTAGTTCATTGGTATGTTGAGTAGTCTGTGTACCATTGTTCGGAATGCAGCTTGTTTGTGTTGTGTGGGTTGGTTGGATGTGTTGTGTATGTGTTGTTGTTGTTGTTGTTGTGGGTTTTCTGTATACTTTGTTTGTTGTCTAGGACAGACAGGCAGATCATTTCAAACACGTTACAAAGAACACATCACAGCCATAACAAAATTATAAAACACCTCCACATATGCAGAACACATCACAAATGCTAACCACACCTACAGAGACATGAACAGACATGGATATACTGCACATCCAACCAAAAAGCCAGAAACTCAACACACTATAACAATATGAAATATACAGACACACGAAAACACACCCCAACGATATTCTCAACACACAACTCAATTTCAAAACACACACACTCTTTGACTCTACATTGCGAACGCAGCTACACAGAAAACAAGAGGCGCCAAGACCAACAACGACCAGTTCCGAAGATGACCGAAAATAGGTCGAAACATGTTAACAAGGTACGTTAAAATTTAACACAAGAAAGTTCTTATCATACATATTCCGAAGTGATACAGTGTTAAAAGTTGTGTAATCAAGATGCACAATATTTCTTATTTATTTGTAATTTTCTAATTAATCGTAATGTAATGTGTATGAAATTTAAATATTTGAAACAATGACTAACTTTACTAACAATAGTAAATAAAAGTAATTTATTTCGGTTCTTAATCTGCTAATAATCGTGCTTTAATACTATTGGTGTAATATGAATAATGATCGACAATCCACAGTTACAAATATAATATTGTCATGTCTTCACGATACCAACAATCAGCTTTATAATTTTAAATATTAAGCTCGTTCTCTCCAATTTTTGCTTTCATATTTTCAAATCTTACAGTTACAATTTTGTGCTACACGTGTTTATTATTGTAGGAGAAAGAAATTTGAGTGAGGAACAGTCAGTTATTGTCGGGTGACAGAAGGTATAAGATCGGTTAGCTAGAATGCCTAAATTCAGTAAACCATTGAAAAGTAAACTTCATGCTTACGTTAGTGAATTTGGTGCCCATGTGTTTTCAACCGATGGAACAGTTTTGTCATGTAAGGTTTGTGAAAAGACAGTTAATCACGAAAAAATGTATTTGATAAGTCAACATGTGTCACCTACGAAGTGAATATGTGAGTTATGTTGATATAATTTAAATTTATTGCTAAAATATATTATGCCTTTTTAAAATTTATAATGCCTTCTTCAAGATTATTGTGCCTTTTTTACGTTTTTATTGCCTTTTTTGCCTGCCTATTTTAATTGTTATAAATGCCTAAACATCCGGGCTCTAGTGATAATATTGCATGGCTTTGTCGGATCAGAGAGTGGTATTTGGGATTGATGGTATTTAGGAGTTGCAATGTTAATTATCCAGTTTTTTTTAATTGACCTTATTGTACCTTGAAGTTGATGGACATTGTTACTGTAGCATTAGATCATTCAGTAGACATTGCTTGTGATTAGACGCAATTCAAAATAAGACATTTTAGCATGAGACCCTTTCCAATTAAATGATTTTAGACATTGAATAGACATTGTTTCCAATTAGACTATTGGGCATTAGACAATGCGTCAGTAGACATTATTTGCGATTAGACTTAATTTAAAATTATACATTTTGGCATGAGACCTTTTCCCATTGCACATGGCTAAATTGTAGACTTATTTTTCATTAGACGTAATTGCTGCTTAGACATTATGTACTTTAGACCTGGTTCTGACCTGAAAGTCCCAAAAGTCCCGAAAATTAAAATTAATAATAATAATAATAATAATAATAATAATAATAATAATAATAATAATAATAATAATAATAATAATAGGTGCATACACCAATTATTCAAAATTATAAAATAATAAAAATTGTTTGTCGATGACCTACAAAAAAATGGTCGTATATTTTCTTAAAAATCTAAATAAGGGTTATCAATTATTACCGAAAAATCTCAAACTAATATTCTATTCTATTTTAACTCCTGTTGTAACTTGGTTTAAACAAGTAGGCCTATATATAGAAACAGGAAGTCTGCTGGAAAATTACTGAAGTGAAATATTTTTGAGCGTGTGTATTCACATGAGCAGACTTATATTAAATATTCATTTTGGAAAAATGTATTACATCTTGAACTTTAAATCGGTGTACAATCGGTGAGACTAGTGTTCTCGTAAAACGTTTTTGTGTTCTACAGTTCAACACTAGACAAGTGACCAGAAGGCATGCGAGGCACTCCTTTGAAAAGTAGGACGACAGACGTCCAAATAAGAAAAGCGTTGAAAGAAATTTAATTTCATAAGCGAAAGGATCTTTCAGTCAGTATGTGCACATATATTTACACATAGAATTAAATAAAATAAGCAATTTTTACTGTTTCAAATATTGAATTCGTGTCTGAAGTAGTGTTTATGATATTGGGATAAGTACTGTAGTTTATTATAAAAGTTGTTATGAATATACCTTGTGTAATAAATATCCCTATAAAAATTGCTCTGGCAATAACTTAACAAATATTTCTTTAGAATAAACAATTCATTCAGAAAATAATCGTTAATGATGTTAAGCTGTGAAATCTGGGTAAACTGTGGTGCTTAAAAGCCAGGATGAAACGTGCATATTTATAACTAGCCGTACCCGTGTGCTCCGCTGCACCTGTTAGAAATAAATATAAAGTAATTACATAATTAAAATAGGACGTTTGATCCAGGGAACATTCGTGTTTGATAGAACGATAAATCGTTTAATATGTTACTTAATTTAAATTGTATTTAAATAATTAAAATGCGGTCATTTTGGTCCAGAGAGCAATCATTTGGTGCAATGACAATTTCTTTAATAAGTTTCTTAATTGTTATTACATGCAACCATAGTTTAATGAAGATTGTCATATCATTTAGTTTTAATGTGTATACTTTATATTACTTGATATATGTTTCAGAAGTTACTGTAATAACATTGCAGAATTATGTCCATCCAGAGAAACTACACTTTCCAATGGTGAAATAATAATTAAACAATTAATTAGCTTCCGTTATTACTTCATACAAACACAGAAACATTCTCTGTAGGGTATGTTTAATAGCTTTCGATTGTTGTTGTCCAAGGCCCCTTATAGACGAAGTCATTTGTTTTTATTTCAGTACAGCGCCTTAGATGGCGTCGTTATTATAATTTTAAAACTCATTTATCTCATTAAATATCAGTCCTATCAATATGTTGTATAGAGTAAAACTTATGGGAAATTATTTTTAAAGAAACTTTTGTTATGTAACACTTTTCACGAAAATTAATAATAAGGGAGATATTTCGATTTATTTAATTCAAGCCCCCTTATAACCTCCCTTTTAAATAAAGTATTTTGAATGCTATATAGCTTCGGTTTCAGGATGGTTAATTATACATGTTAACACCAATTATTTTTGGAAAATCGAAAATTGCCAGAAACGTTTTGGCTACAGATTTATTATTAATATAGATTTGAAATAAAGTGAAAACAGGTTCATGAGTTCGACGCCCATGAGATGGCACTACATCAAGGGAGACCATAACATTTAAATTCACTGCTGAGTTCAGAGGTCTAGATTCCTGGACTGTTACATATAAAAATGCCGCAAGTTGAAGAGCCTCCATATTGCATGCAGTAGTAACAAAGGCTGGACGTTCAAAGGACCGCCATATCTCCACGACTGTGTGACCCGACCCAAATATGTAGCGTCTTGGCAGGTGGCCATTGTTGTCCTCGGCCAGAGGTGGATTTAAGGAGGTTATTTGAAATAACGCGGGGTCAGCATTACACGATTCCTGGACATGACTTAAAAGTCAGCCCAAGTATTCGTGTCGCTATTTCCATAGAAGTCTTCAATTCCGCATATTTCTTACGCTCTGATTCTAAATGAAAATAAAGGCACAGCATGCGTCTTGCGCAAGTGCCCAATAACGATAATTGCGATTTCTGCTTTTCCTGGTACGGATTATAACCATATAGTCGAAGGAATGTGATATTATGGAAACTATTGTCATAACACATGTTAGTTTGGGGCCTGTTTTTTAACCAATTTTTCTGTCACTACAGATTGTCATGAACGAAGAATACCAAACAATTTCAATTGGAAAACACTCGCGCAAATTGTACGTACGTAGGCCTATTACAACAAAGCTTTTTTGAAATCACGAAAATAACAGAATTAAAGCGACGTTAACATGCATGTTGGCATGAAATTTCGTATTTTTTTTTTTTTTTTTTTACTTGTTATTCAGGTCACCAATACATTGGTAAATCATGTACAAGTTGTTTTAGTGTGATATCTTCATTATAATGTTAGTTATAGCTCATTGAATTTGACATTTCTAAGTGACTGTCCCATTTCTTTACACTCAGTTTCCTGCTAATTACATTTTTTTTATATAAAAGGTGCATTTTCTCAAGAATTGCATGACATTTTTTGTGATTATTATTAGATGTATATTTTTTATTCTGAACCCAAGAACGTGTTCCTATCTGCTAAATTCTGCATGTAAAAAATTCAAAACTTAAAAACTCAACAACAAAATTAAAAAATAATAAAAAATTATCTAAAGCACAAGTTGCAAGTATTATAGGTTCAGGTTATTAATAATCTAAGTAATATATTATATAAAAATTTTGGTGATATCGTGAGTTTCCATTCAAAAGAAAATTACCAGCGGGCTAGCGGCGTGGTAGAGGGCTGGCCTTGCATTCGGGAGGTCCGGGGTTCGATCCCAGGGGCCGACAATCCTAACTGAGGTTTTTCATGGTTTCCTCAGTTATTTCCAGGCGAATGCCGGGACTGTACCTCTTGAAAGTCCGGCCATGGACGGCGATCCTTCCCTTAATCCTTTCATATGTATGAGTGAATGCTGTGTAATGTCTTAAATGTTTGTGTTGTATCGGAGGTGGCCCTGGCATTGAGCTGATCCCTCATCCGGGGAGGCCTTCCATGTCCTTGTGTGGTCAAAAAAGTATGTATGTGATCCATAGCTTAATTCCTCTCCCGACAGGTCGCGGCCCTGTAAGGCCCGGGTGGCGAGGATCGTGTAAATGCACCTAGAAGGGAGAGGTTAAACTAAGAGAAAGAAGAAGAAGAAGAAGAAGAAGAAAATTACCTTTATCTGGTTTTTATATTAATGTATGGAACATGTTGCAAAATTACTTGCATTAGGCATAATAGACTGGAATTTATGTAGTAATTGCTTGCAGATTTGTGTAGGCTAATAAGCATGCCAATCTTAATTTAAATTAGATCTATCTGTCAAGAGATACAATTTTTTTGTCAAAGGAGGCGAAAAAAAATATTGTGCTTGTTAGCGCCGTCTTAAATACATTAAATGAAAGTAAAACGATTAATCATGAGAAAACTTATAGGTGTGGTTTTCCTCTATCACATGTCCTATATAAATTGTTTCCCAAAATTTTAACAGAGTATCTCAAAACAAGAAGATCCACTTCGTGATATAAGTTTAGACTAATGGAAAAGGATTTACAAAAATTTATAAAAATCTTGGTAACAGTTTCACGGTACGAATTATTAATACGATGAAAGAGACCGTCTTCAAACTAATTTTTTGAAAGTATTGTATTGTGGGTTCATTGGCCTCCATCTTTTTCTGAATGTCTACCTCTTAAGGCTGTTCAGAATCCGTTTTCAAAGTAGATATTGGGATAAATTATGAAACCCAAATTCTTTTTCCGGTCAACCAGCAACACAGTGAACTCCTCAGAATTTTTCAAAGCCATTTTGAGAGAGGGACGTCACAATTTTGCTCCTAACACGATTGTGACGAGCATTTCGCTGGAGTTCACCATGGGGGCAACAGTCTAAAACGTGTGTCCTCCAATAAAGTGAGCGTAGGCCTATTTTATATTAGTTATAGGACCATAAAAACACTTTATTATTGCTGTTTCTTTAAATCTTGATGGAGTCTGATTGCGTGTGCTAACCAACACTACTTGGCATTTATCACCCAATGGAACCGTGTTCCAGAATCCCAAAGATGGGCGTCGACAAAGTAGATCTAATATTCCTTTATTCTTTGGTTATAAATCATATAAGGTATTTGATTCTGGTTGAAGAGAATATTTTGGTGGTCAGGGTATATATTTATTATTTACTGTATATATATATATATATATATATATATATATATATATTTATGAGTAAAATTAATCAGTGATGACAATATAATAATTTAAAGTCCTTTCAAGGCAAGTTTCCATCTGTATTTTTTATGAAGGTATTTTGTTTAATTTCAGTCTTGTGGTTTTAAATGCATTGAAATTAATTCGGCTATCTAAAAAATTGACTTACATGAAACATTATATAGGTCTAGCCCGGAATTTATATTTTAATTACATTCATTAGTTTTGAGATGTTTAAGAAATTTCGACATATAATAGTACATTATGCAACGAGCCTATAATGATAGTAATTAAGACGTGAGGATGTTCATGAAACGAGCGCAAGCGAGTTTCATAATTTTCATACGAGCGTCTTAATTACCAACATAGGCAAGTTTCATACGACTTTTTATGCTCGACCATATTTCTAATTTGAAATTATTCAAAAGTATTCATGTTATTCTTATGTGACCTTGTGCAATCTCGTAAATTGTGAGATGTGCGCAGATGCGAAAGTATTGATTTTTTCGGGCAACGACTGTCGACGACCTTGATATATAATCTAGAAAGTAAGATAAACTTTAAACTTGATATAACCTTGAAATTGAATTCGATATTGAAAAACGAGATGACAAATTGAATTTATTTGAATATTATTTACAATTAACGCTAATTATTATAGTAACAGAACATAACCTTCTGCGACAGTATTGGATTTCCAGCCTGCGTGACGTTTTGCTAGTTGTCTTTCGATTGCATATCCGAGAATAATCGAAAACCTGAACTTTAATGAATAGGTGTACTTTAATAATAATAATAATAATAATGATTTATTTTAGCTGGCAGAGTTAAGGGCGTAAGGCCTTCTCTTCCACTCAACCAGCAAAAAGTGTATATACATATGCATGAACTTACAAAGAATCCAACAATTTGATTTAGATGAGAGTTACATGTATACAAAAGTTATTTACAAATTAAACAACAAAATACTATGAACTATTAATTAAACACTGAAATAAACTGTGTAGCAGAATTAAACTAAAATACATAGAATGTTAATATATTTCAAATAATATTAGATAATAGAAAGAGATTATTACGAGACAATTAAAATACAGCACAATCAGGATGATGTCTAAAGAAAAAAGTAACAATGTAGTCAGTGATAGTTTAAATCAGTATGATTGGAGTGAAATGCTAATAAGGTTATCTTTTAAGCTGTTCTTAAAGGTGTTTATTGTCTTGCAGCCCCTAATATTTTGTGACAAGGAATTCCATTGACGCGAGGTGGATATTGTAAAAGATGATGAATAACAAGATGTTCTATGAAGAGGTATACTTAGCGTGCCACAGATAAGTGATCTGGTATTTACGTCGTGGTTAGAGTATAGATAAGAGAAACGAGACGAAAGGTAATTTGGTGTTGAAGTGTGCAGAATTCGAAAGAGTAAAGACAAAGAGTGTAAAGTTCTACGTTCTTTAAGTCGGAGCCACGAGAGACTTACGAAGGACGGTGATAGGTGTACTTTAATGACATGCATTAAAGGACTGCTACCAGGTGTATAATTACTACATTTCTCTCGACTCACAAAAATAAATATCGCCTGAAATGTAACATTAGGCGCAACTCAACTTTCAAATACACCGATAAACCTGGCTAAGTCTTAACCATATCTAAATTATGTAAAGAGTCGTGAGGCTTTTCGCCTACACTACTTAAGATATCGCCTCATTTAAATTCGTTCCGACCGCCACATTAACACAATGCTCATATTACAAAGACAAATGTCATAGCTAATGCAAGTAATGTTAAAAATTATTCAAGTTATGTTGAAAGTTATTCAAGTAATGTTGAACATTATTATTTCTTCCTGGTCACATCTAGTGACGTTATTGTTTTCCCAAAGCAACTTTAACACCATCAGGTTGAAAACTTCTTCTAAATTTTGTACACGCGTAAAAAATGCGAAGAAAAAGGTTCCTAAAAACGCAGCTGCCAATAATAATAATAATAATAACAATAATAATAATAATAATAATAATAATAATAATAAAGGTGCGCCTGATAAGGCATTTGAGATCTTGTTTAGGTCAGTTCTTAGCGTGTTCATTTAGCGTCTTAAGGCTGGTTCACAATAAACCGGGAACTGAAACATTTCATTAGGTACGGTACTATAAATATGCCCATGCATCTTTATTATCACAACCTATTTTAAGTCTACCATAACGTAAAATAATTAGAGAAGAAACATTTGTAATAGAACAAAAATGAACACAACAGTAGTTATTGAATTGAAGCATGGACATGTAGTGTGTAATACAACCAATACAGTAATCAAATATGATTCACTTACGATCGGTGTTCAAAGATGCAGCTATTGAAAGCCACGTATTCTCCTTCATTTTCTGATCTTTATACGAGGCGCGCCGCTTATCGTAAACGTGAGGATTTTCCTCAACACTCAATATTAGAATCTCATCAAATAAAACTTGCTCCATGATGCACAGCACAGAACAAAATAATGCATAGGTTATGTCACGGTCTTCTTGCTACAAAATATATGACGACAAAATAGCTTTTAGATGGCAATAGAATGAATCTAGTGGGCTGTGATCGGAAACGTGAACGCCAAAGTTGAAACTTGGCCAACCCTCCGTTTCCGATCCCGGGCTCCGGCAAGCTTTTCGTTAATTGTGAATGCTCACATTTAAATGTACACATTTTAACAATTTTACCGTTTTCGTTTTCGTTCCGATTCTCGTTTCCGGTTTATTGTGAACCAGCCTTTATCGTTATTCTTGCACTTTGTTAGATGGAATCTTTTACATTTTAAATTGCACAATTCACACACACAACTTTCACATGGTTCGTGGTAACTTTTTGTCCTGCACAACTTATGGTGAAAACCATGTATCGCGAAGCGGGTTATTGCATGTCTTTGAGTCTGATTTTCTTTAGTCCAGTAGGAATCTTCCATAGCAACTGTGGCGTAGAAATCGGGGTCTATCATACGGCGTTTATCTTCTCTTCTCTCTAGGATGTCGATTGCAGTAGTAGGCCTATTTGGAGTCTGATGTCTTCTACGTAGAAAGTTTCTCTGGCCATCTCGTACACTAGTCTTGAAGACGCGTTTCGTCCTATTCCTAGTCTGCATTTGAGAAAGCGACGCTGGTGCCAATACAAAATATAAAACAAGAAAATAGTTTTTAAACATAAAGTAAATTGTTCAGTTGTAATTATAAGTACTAACTGATTTCTACTTTGCGAAAGATAGACGAGATTCGTATGAACACAGTGTATATATTTAGTGTGTCAAGTGTAAAAAGTGTTCCATGTAACATTGTTATCTATACTAATAATACATCTGTAGCCGAAATTTTTCTGTGAATTTTCGATTTTCCAAAAATAATTGGTCCTAACATATATAATTAACCACCCTGAAACCGAAAATCGCTTTTTTGAAATTTTTGTTTGTATGTCTATATGTCTGTCTGTATGTTTGTTACCTTTTCACGCGATAATGGCTGAACGGATTTCGATGAATATTGGAATATAAATTAAGTTCGTTGTAACTTAGATTTTAGGTTATACGGCATTCAAAATACATTATTTAAAAGGGTGGTTATAAGGGGACCTGAATTAAATAAATCGAAATATCTCGCTTATTATTGATTTTTATGAAAAATGTTACATAACAAAAGTTTCTTTAAAACTAATTTGCGATAAGTTTTATTCCTTAAAACATTTTGATAGGACTGACATTTAATGAGATAAATGAGTTCTAAATTTAAAATAACTGCCATCTTAGGCCGTATAATGAATTAAAAACAAATGACTTCGTCGATAAGGACAGCAAGGGCCTTGGACAGCAACAATCGAAAGCTATGAAAGATAGCCTACAGAGAATGTTTCTGTGTTTGTATGAAATAATATCGGAAGCTAAATTAACCGATTTGTATAATTAATTATTATTTCACCATTGGAAAGTGTAGTTTCTCTAGATGGACATAATGCTATAATGTTATTACAGTAACTTCTGATATAATATAATATAATATAATATAATATAATATAATATAATATAATATAATATAATATAATATAATATAATATAATATAATTTAAGTTATTTGAAGGGTTCAGAACCATAGTGGGCCAAGCGCCATTTACTGAATACGTAGAAAACAAGGGTTAAAATTAAGTTATTACCATAATTCAATGGAAATCTATAACAAGTAAAATAGAGTAAAGGTAAAAGGTAAAGGTATCCCCGTAACATGCCATGAAGGCACTTGGGGGGCATGGAGGTAGAGCCCCATGCTTTCCATGACCTCGGCACCACGCTCTGACCGCCTTTTACCCCCGGGAAAGACCCGGTACTCAATTTTATAGGAGGCTGAGTGAACCTCAGGGCCGTTCTGAAAGCTTGGCAACGAGAAAAAATCCTGTCACCACCTGGGACCGAACCCTGGACCTTCCAGTCCGTAGCCAGCTGCTCTACCAACTGAGCTACCTGGCCACCAGTAAAATAGACTATACACATTAAATTTAAATGATGTCAATCTTCATTAAACTATGGTTGCATGTAATAAAAATTAAGAAACATGTTAAAGGAATTGTCATTGCACCAAATGAGTGTCTCTGGACCAAAATGATCGCATTTTAATTACTTTGATGCAATTTAAATTACGTAGCATATTAAACGATTTATCCTTCTATCAAACACGAATGTTCCCTGGTTCAAATATCCTATTTTAATTATGTAATTACTTTATATTTATTTCTAACGGGTGCAGCGGAGCGCACGGGTACGGCTAGTCTACAAATAAAACTTGAAAAAATTAGTAAATGAAAAAATGTATCCTGTCAGTAAAACTTGAAAAAAAAAAAATAGCTCAGTAAACCAAGTGTTTGTAGAAACTATTATTGTTTTATAAAAGTTTGTCAGCACAAGATATAATACTCAAAAATGTTTTTTTCTGAACATATTAATCTGCTCGGGTTCGTAACCAAGTCCTCTATGATAAAAAGTACCGGGTGACAGAGCTACAACTGGGTCGTGTAGTGTAAATATCTGTTTGATGGATATGTTTCTTGAAGAGTTTATCAGCCTGCAAGCAGCTAATTCCGAATCCTTCACTGGAGCACAATAATCCGGCATGCAGCTGAGGATTCGTCCCTGGCGCTAGAGAATGGAGTACCAATTGCAGATTCTGGTCTCGTTCGCCGCCGCTCATCCTCGATAACGCGTATGGCTCCTCAGGGAAACAGAAAACGTTTTCAGACTTTATAGAGCAATCGGCCCGCTGGGAGTCACCTCCGATAGGGCTGGATGGTCTCGTGAGGTATCAGCCACCAGAAGCCGTCCGTTTAGGGAAACGGGTCGTAAAAACCCGGTATGCAAAGTGTTGCACAGCACGGTGCCAAACCGGGACCCCGGCTGCATATGGCGCGCCGGCCTTGCTTACTCCAGCACAAATCAATAGCGACGCTGTGTACTGGATTGTGTTCAACCTGTGGCTCTCAACCCTTGCAGAAGAGCTCTGCACTGCAGCAGAAATTATAATACGTCGTCTGGATTGTACGTAAATGGAGGAGAATGCACTTAACTACGAACCATTACTTACTTACTTACATACATACTTACTTACATACATACTTACTTACTTACTTACTTACATACATACATACATACTTACTTACATACTTACTCACATACTTACATACATATTTACTTACATACATGATGTTCGCCTATACAACACCAGATACCGTGACCTTTTTGACATACCTAAGTGTAGGCTGACTAAAACAATGAATAATTATTTTATTATGTCGTTAAAATAGCAAATAAATTTCCGAGATATCATTTTAATCTGGAAAGGAAGTCTTTTAACAGACTTGTCTCTGGTTGGTTAATCAATTTTATGAATTTAATGAATTTTTTAATGTCAACGTTGTTGAGAGTTTTTGAATTCATTTTATTGTTTTGTTGTCTACTTCTTATTGACTTTGTCAATAGCACAATGTTGTGTGCTCTGACTGTACAATACTGAATATACTGAATATACTTACATAAATACTTACTTACATACTTACTTACTTACTTACTCATTCACTTACTTACATACTTACTCACTTACTTACATACATAATTATTTACTTACATACTTACTTACTCACTTACTTACATACTTACTCACTCACTTACTTACATACTTACTCACTCACTTATTTACTTACATACTTACTTACATACAGTACTTACTCACTTACATGCACACTTACTCACTCACTTACATACTGACTTACTTACATACTTACTCACTTACTTACTTACATACTTACTTACATACATAATTACTTACTTACATACTTACTTACTCACTTACTTACATACTTACTTACTTACATACTTACTCACTCACTTATTTACTTACATACTTACTAACATACTTACTCACTTACATACACACTTACTCACTCACTTACATACTCACTCAATACTTACTCACTTACTTACATACTTACTTACATACATAATTACTTACATACTTACTTACTCACTTGCATACTTACTTACTTACTCACTTACTTACATACTTACTTACTTACATACTTACTCACTTACTTACATACATACTTACTTACATACATACTTATTTACCTACATACTTACTTACATACTTACTTACTTACATACTTACTCACTCACTTATTTACTTACATACTTACTCACTTACATACACACTTACTCACTCACTTACATACTGACTTACTTACATACTTACTCACTTACTTACTTACATACATAATTACTTACTTACATTACTTACTTACTCACTTACTTACATACTTACTTACTTACTTACTCACTTACTTACATACTTACTTACTTACTCACTTACTTACTTACATACTTACTTACTTACTTACTCACTTACTTACATACATACTTACTAACCTACATACTTACTTACATACTTACTTATTTACATATTTACTCACTTACATACTTACTTACTTACATACATACTTACTTACTTACTCACTTACTTACATACTTACTTACTTACTCACTTACTTACTTACATACTTACTTACTTACTCACTTACTTACATACATACTTACTAACCTACATACTTACTTACATACTTACTTATTTACATACTTACTCACTTACATACTTACTTACTTACATACATACTTACTTACTTACTTACTTACTTACTTACTTACTTACTTACTTACTTACTTACTTACTTACTGGCTTTTAAGGAACCCGGCGATTCATTGCCGCCCTCACATAAGCCCGCCATTGGTCCCTATCCTGAGCAAGATCAATCCAGTCTCTATCATCATATCCCACCTCCCTCAAATCCATTTTAATATTATCTTCCCATCTACGTCTCGGACTTCCCAAATATCTTTTTCCCTCCGGCCTCTCAACTAACACTCTATATGCATTTCTGGATTCGCCCATACGTGCTACATGCCCTACCCATCTCAAACGTCTGGATTTAATGTTCCTAATTATGTCAGGTGAAGAATACAATGCGTGCAGTTCTGCGTTGTGTAATTTTCTCCATTCTGCTGTAACTTCATTCCTCTTAGCCCCAAATATTTTCCTAAGAACCTTATTCTCAAACACCCTTAACCTCTGTTCCTCTCTCAAAGTGAGAGTCCAAGTTTCACAGCCATACAGAACAACCGGTAATATAACTGTTTTATAAATTATAACTTTCAGATTTTTTGACAGCAGCCTAGATGACAAAAGCTTCTCAACCGAATAATAACAGGCATTTCCCATATTTATTCTGCGTTTAATTTCCTTCCGAGTGTCATTTATATTTGTTACCGTTGCTCCAAGATATTTCAATTTTTCCACCTCTTCGAAGGATAAATCTCCAATTTTTATAGTTCCATTTCGTACAATATTCTCGTCACGAGACATAATCATATACTTAGTCTTTTTGGGATTTACTTCCAAACCTATCTCTTTACTTGCTTCAAGTAGAATTTCCGCGTTTTCCCTAATCGTTTGTGGATTTTCTCCTAACATATTCACGTCATCCGCAAAGACAAGAAGCTGATGTAATCCGTTCAATTCCAAACCCTCTCTGTTATCCTGAACTTTTCTAATGGCATTTTCTAGAACGAAGTTAAAAAGAAAAGGTGATAGTGCATCTCCCTGCTTTAGCCCGCAGTGAATTTGAAACGCATCTGAGAGAAACTGGCCTATACGAACTCTGCTGTAAGTTTCACTAAGACACATTTTAATTAATCGAACTAGTTTCTTGGGAATACCAAATTCAATAAGAATATTATATAAAACTTCTCTCTTAACCGAATCATACGCCTTTTTGAAATCTTTGAATCACTGATGTACTGTACCCTTATACTCCCATTTTTTCTCCAATATCTGTCGAATACAAAAAATCTGATCAATAGTCGATCTATTACGCCTAACACCACACTGACGATCCCCAATTATTGCATCTACATATGGAGTTAATCTTCTCAAAAGGATATTCGACAAAATTTTGTACGACGTCAACAAAAGTGATATTCCTCGAAAGTTAGTCTTGTCCCCCTTCTTAAAAATAGGTACGATTATGGACTACCATTCATAACTACGTATAAAAAGTTTTGAATGTAAGATAATTTCCGAATTACTAGGAATCAGTTTAGCCTATCAAAACATAAAGAGCTGGAAGCACGTAAATTCTTTTATGCATTTTCATTATGTAATGTGGAATTTGCACCACTAATAAAAATGTTGTAACACATTCATTACGCAACTAGTTACGTAATAACATTAGGAGTAATCAGGATCCGTCTGTGCTTATCTGTTTAACAAATATTGGTTGTTATAAAACTTGGCACATTAGTTTATTCAGTTTTTAACGTTTTCGGCTTGAATAAGCCATCTTCAGAAAAGTTGTCTACCCACCACCTGCGACTACAGAGATGCCGTCACAGTACATACGATATTTAATCACCTTCATTCTAGTCAGCATTGGACACTACCACAGATGGTCCAACATATAGTAATTGTAACAATATTGCACATGTTTTAATTAATTTTTGTATTTTAATAACCTTTGACCATGGCTCATATAGCCCCTGTTTTAATATTTTAATATTTTAATCAATTTATGTACAATATTTATCACCATAGAGACATAGTTTCAACTGATTCATCTATTTTGTACTGTATACACATGAATTTCATTCATGTATTTAGGCATGTAACTTTTCTGAAAATGGCTTATTCAAGCCGAAAACGTTAAAAACCGAATAAACTAATGTGACAAGTATTATAACAACCAATATTTGTTAAACAGATAAGCACAGACGGATCCTGATTACTCCTAATGTTACTGTATTAGCTTATCGGTCCTCACTATTGCTTTTAAATTTAATTGGGAATGATTAGCGCTAGGATTCTTAGGTAAATAAATATCTTATTTTCACTGTAGGCCTAATATAAACTCACAATTGTGTTTTAAGTTTCGGACAAGGTCACCTGAGCACATATTTTACATTTTATTTCACATAAAAACACATATTTTGATCCATGTTGAATTTTTCGTACACTACTTTTAACACTTGAATATAAATAATTGATTAAATGGCGATCTTACTCGTGTTAATTATGTAAGCATGTGCGGCTTACAGCTGTTTCGGTGCTATTGGACACCATCCTCAGAGCCTACTAGATCTCGGCGCTATCTCAACTTCGCTGCTTGTTGTGTGGGTGAGTTCGTGTGATGAAGAGTTGTGTCAAATAGTGTGTGTGTGTTCTGAAATTGATCTGTGTATTGAGAATTTGACTGGGGTGTGTTTTGGTGTGTCTGTATATTTCATATTGTTCTAGTGTGTTGAGTTTTTGGTTTTTGGATTGTATGTGTAGGATTTCCATGTCTGTATTTATGTTATTGTATGTGTGGTTAGCATTAGTTATGTGTTCGGCATATGGGGTAAACTAGGGTCTGTTGGACAGTCGGGCATGTTGGACACTCTGTACTTTAACGTGTTACCTCGCCACTTGAGGGCACCACATTCTGCTAGAAGTCAATGACAGAAGTAGCCACGGGGCTTTTTCACAAAACTCGTTATCTACAAAATCTTATTTTTTTCAAGACAACTCTTTTCTAAACTACACAACTGTAGATACCGAGTTTTGAAAAATCTCTTTTATTTCAAGATCAATTTACTGATATACTTACCAACTTTAGCTTAATTCTGATAGCACCATTGGATTCTCCTGACCCAAAAACATAAGGGTACGCTAAAGCTCAAAATCGAAAAAAAATGTAGATAACGAGTTTTGTGAAAACGCCCCTCAGTCTTCCGTCATTGACTTCTAGCAGAATGTGGTGCCCACAAGTGGCGAGGTAAAACGTTTAAGTACAGAGTGTCCAACATGCCCGACTGTCCAACAGACCCTAGTTTACCCTATTTTGAATTTTTTATGTAAATACATATTTTCAAATATTCACATAAAAATTAATTTTTCATCAAATAATTTTCGACAAAAGACCTATTTCAGATTAATCATCACCCGAATGTTCAGTGTAGTTGCTTAGACGTGATACCTGGCAATTTTTTCTCGGAATTGCCTATCTGTGGACCTGAGGAACTGCAGTCTATTCTCTCACCACAAGCGATAACAGTCAAAACTAGCAAAACTGTACTGTAACTAACACAATAAACATTGATGTGTCATTTAGCAGTGCCTGGTAAGTTACCATAAAGCTGATTCAGTAAGCAATTATAATTTCTTAAACATCAGCTGTCTCTGCTTGCATTTCCAATCATAAACATGTCTCTGGAGTGCACGTGTTGTTTCTCAATGGCGCTCTATTTCCCAGTACAAGGCAGGGTTCTATGATAATCGTCAGTCATTTGTGATAGATAACTTGAGGATAATCTCATGTAACTTACTGTAATTCTTCAGCAGCATAATTTATACTGTTGAATACTGCATATTGTTTATATTAACATAAATTAATTGAAACATAATTAAATATTTTCCTTTTTGTCACATATTGTCCCGACTTTCAGCACATAAAAATAAATATTTTCCCGATTTTTAGAATTTAAATTCCGACCTGTAGTAATGATACTGCTATTACCTAACTGGTTGCATAATGTGAACCACACAATAAAAAAATTGATTTTATTTATTATAACATTAACAACAATATTTCACAATTGCAGAATTTGCAGCATTTAAAATATCTGAATCCTCGTATGAACTCATTTCAACAATGTTTGTTTATTTCTCCTAGTACTGCTGTTCTTCTGTTATAAACAAAAACCTATCGTGTTCAAAAATAATAAAACAAACATAAACGAATCGCTTCTCGCAGGAAGAAACCACGGCCGATATTATACATATTTATCATACATCCTTTTATGTTTTTTTATATATTTTTTCTATTGTTTCTCTGTATAGGCTTACTTTATTTGCTAAGGTCCCTATTGGGAGAATTAAAATCTATACTAATAATAAATCTGTAGCCGAAATTTTTCTGGTAATTTTCGATTTTCTAAAAATAATTGGTCCTAACACATATAATTAACCACCCTGAAACCGAAAATCGCTTTTTTGACATTTTTGTTTGTATGTCTGTCTGTCTGTCTGTCTGTATGTTTTTTACCTTTTCACGCGATAATGGCTAAACGGATTTCGATGAAAATTGGGATATAAATTAAGTTCGTTGTAAATTAGATTTCAGGCTATATGGCATTCAAAATACAGTATTTAAAAGGGGGGTTATAAGGAGGTTTGAATTAAATAAATCGAAATATCTCCCTTATTATTAATTTTCGTGAAAAATATTACATAACAAAAGTTTCTTTAAAACTAATTTCCGATAAGTTTTATTCTATGCAACATTTTGATAGGACTGATATTTAATGAGATAAATGAGTTTCAAAATTACAATAACAACGCCATCTAAGGCGGTGTAATGAAATAAAAAACAAATGACTTCGTCTATAAGGGGCTTTGGACAACAACAATCGAAAGCTATGAAACATAGCCTACAGAGAATGTTTCTGTGTTTGTATGAAGTAATATCGGAAGCTAAATTAACCGATTTGTATAATTAATTATTATTTCACCATTGGAAAGTGTAGTTTCTCTAGATGGACATAATGCTATAATGTTATTACAGTAACTTCTGAGTGAATCGAGGACAGGTAAAATTAAAATAGCTTCTTATGCACAGAAAACTTGATAGGCTATTCTGTACATTCGTTTCCTGTATTTCCTAAACTAATTTTTATGACCAAATGAGTGGCCTCTGGATCAAAATGATCGCATTTTAATTTTTTTAAATACAATTTAAATTAAGTAACATATTAAACGATTTATCCTTCTAGCAAACACGAATGTTCCCTGGATCAAATGTCCTATTTTAATTATGTAATTACTTTATATTTATTTCTAACGGGTGCAGCGGAGCGCACGGGTACGGCTAGTCACGCAATAAAATAGAATCGAGTTTATTTATTGCAAACATTAAGAACAATATGTTCACAATTTATTATAAACATTCAATTGCAGAATTTGCAGCATTTTCAATATCTGAATCCTCGTTTGGACTCATTTGAACAATGTTTGTTTATTTCTCCTAGCACTGCTGTTCTTCTGTTATAAACAAAAACCTATCGTGTTCAAAACTAATAAACCAATCGCTTCTCGCAGGAAGAAACTAATAATAATAGAATCGCCTTTCCGCAAACGACATGTTCAAAACTAATAAAAGTAATATAATGACTTTTATTAAAAAATAATTTCTTATCAACGTGGATAAAACGTTGTACGATATACTTATCGTAACTTCACATTACAATACTCGTTTGACAACTTTCCAGTCTCATATTTTAATACGAAAAATTATCGTACTCACAACGCAAATAACAACTTATTCAGGCATGTTTTAATCAACAGAAAATGACTAGAATTTTAATGTTTAATATAATGCATTAAATACATTTATTACGAAATATTTTCTTCGGTCAGGAATTCAAACATTAAGATATCTCAATCATTAATATTTTTATTACACATACAGACGTGGACAAATTATTGGCAAAATTGAAGATTTTTTTTATATATTTTCACAAAATATGATTCTTCAATTTAGACTTCAGTTGACATTTTTGTGTATTTCCAAATAATTAGCAAAATTGAAGATTTTTTTTATATATTTTCACAAAATATGATTTTTCAATTTATACTTCAGTTGACATTTTTGTGTATTTCCAAATAATTAGCAAAATTGAAGATTTTTTTTATATATTTTCACAAAATATGATTCTTCAATTTAGACTTCAGTTGACATTTTTGTTTATTTCCAAATAATTAGCAAAATTGAAGATTTTTTTTATATATTTTCACAAAATATGATTCTTCAATTTAGACTTCAGTTGACATTTTTGTATATTTCCAAATAATTAGCAAAATTGAAGATTTTTTTATATATTTTCACAAAATATGATTCTTCAATTTAGACTTCAGTTGACATTTTTGTGTATTTCCAAATTATTAGCAAAATTGAAGATTTTTTTATATATTTTCACAAAATACGATTCTTCAATTTAGACTTCAGTTGACATTTTTGTGTATTTCCAAATTATTAGCAAAATTGAAGATTTTTTTATATATTTTCACAAAATATGATTCTTCAATTTAGACTTCAGTTGACATTTTTGTGTATTTCCAAATAATTAGCAAAATTGAAGATTTTTTTTATATATTTTCACAAAATATGACTCTTCAATTTAGACTTCAGTTGACATTTTTGTGCATTTCCAAATAATTAGCAAAATTGAAGATTTTTTTATATATTTTCACAAAATACGATTCTTCAATTTAGACTTCAGTTGACATTTTTGTGTATTTCCAAATAATTAGCAAAATTGAAGATTTTTTTATATATTTTCACAAAATATGATTCTTCAATTTAGACTTCAGTTGACATTTTTGTGTATTTCCAAATTATTAGCAAAATTGAAGATTTTTTTAATATATTTTCACAAAATATGATTCTTCAATTTAGACTACAGTTGACATTTTTGTGTATTTCCAAATTATTAGCAAAATTGAAGATTTTTTTATATATTTTCACAAAATACGATTCTTCAATTTAGACTTCAGTTGACATTTTTGTGTATTTCCAAATTATTAGCAAAACTGAAGATTTTTTTATATATTTTCACAAAATATGATTCTTCAATTTAGACTTCAGTTGACATTTTTGTGTATTTCCAAATAATTAGCAAAATTGAAGATTTTTTTTATATATTTTCACAAAATATGACTCTTCAATTTAGACTTCAGTTGACATTTTTGTGTATTTCCAAATTATTAGCAAAATTGAAGATTTTTTTATATATTTTCACAAAATACGATTCTTCAATTTAGACTTCAGTTGACATTTTTGTGTATTTCCAAATTATTGCAAAATTGAAGATTTTTTTATATATTTTCACAAAATACGATTCTTCAATTTAGACTTCAGTTGACATTTTTGTGTATTTCCAAATAATTAGCAAAATTGAAGATTTTTTTATATATTTTCACAAAATATGATTCTTCAATTTAGACTTCAATTGACATTTTTGTGTATTTCCAAATAATTAGACAAATTAAAGATTTGTATTGTACATCTTTCAAAATTTAACTCCTCAATTTGGACTACATTTGATATTTTTACATATTTACGAATTATTAGCAAACCTGAAGGTTTTTATTGTATATTTTTACAAAATTCGATTCTTCAATTTGGACTACAGTTGACATTTTGGATTTTTCCAAATTATTAGCAAAACTGAAGATTTTTGTTTTATATTTTTACAAAATTTGACTCTTCAATGCAGTTGACATTTTTGCTAATTTACAAATTATTAGCAAAATTGAAGATTTTTATTATATATTTTTACAACTCTTGACTCTTCAATTTAAACTACAGTTGACATTTTTGCATATTTCTGTCTACTGTAATGATGGAAATATGCAAAATTGTTAACTGTAGTCTAAATTGAAAAGTCAAATTTTGTAAACAGAATTATCATAACAATCGTCAATTTTGTTAATAATCTGTCCACGTCTGTATTTATCATACATACTTTCTCTTTTTTATATTTTCTATTGTTTTTCTGTATAGGCCTACTTTATTTGCTAAGGCAGCCCCCTATTGGGGGAATTAAAATTAATAATATACGTATTGCAATTTGTTTCTCTTTTCTTGTGATTTGCCTCAATTTATTTTATAAATCTAGCTTTGTCTTCTAGCGAGTAGCTCTACTTTTTACTGTCACACATGATTGCTAGACAGATATAGAGTGACTTGAACTGTTTTCAAAATATTTAGAACATGCTCCGTAAGAAAGAACATACGCTAACATATAAAGACGGGACATGCCGGCTCTGTATTCGCCTGGACTGTGGAAATTTACTGTATCGGTACGAGTCCCGTAATATTGAGATCAATGATGTAAAGAGGTAGCTGTCTTCACTGCCACATAGATTATATGTCTCCCGTGTCTCGGAATTGACCTTGAGGGTTGGGAGAAATTACTAATATGTGACAAACCATGTGAACTTAAAGTGGAACTTTACTGCATATCAAAAGGAATAATAGTACATTATGCAACGAGCCTATAATGGTAGGAATTAAGACGCGAGTATGTTTATGAAACGAGCGCAAGCGAATTTCATAATTTTCATACGAGCATCCTAATTACTATTAAAGTCAAGTTTCATACGACTTTTTATGCTCGACCATATTTATAACTTGAAATTATTCATAAGTATTCATGTTATTCTTATCTGACTGAGGAACGGAACTGACCTAGTGCAATATCTCGTAAATTGTGAGATGTGCGCAGACGCGAAAGTTTTGATTTTTTCCGAGAAACAATTGTCGACATTGACCTTGATATAATCTAGAGAGTAAAATAAACATTAATCTTGATATAACCTTGAAATTGAATTAGACATTGAAAAACGAGATGACAAATTGAATTTATTTGAATATTATTTACAATTAACGTTAATTATTATAGTAACAGAACTGACTTTATTTCAAATATAGGTGATTTATTGATTTATTGTTGTCTTTCGTTTGCATATCCGAGAATAATCGATACTTGCGCTTTCATGTTGCTACAATGGTATTTTCTGATTGGTGGAACACCTGAAGTTTAATGAATAAGTGTACTTTAATGAGGTCCATTAAAGGGCTGCTACCAGGTGTATAATTACTACATTTCGGCATGGTCGAGCATAAAAATACGTATAATTCAAATTATATAAAGCAAATACCATTTTAAAAGGGAACTACGTACAAATCGAATCGCATAACGAACATGGTATTGAACAGATCTGAGTTTTCATAGGGTAAATTAGGGTCTGTTGGACAGTCGGGCATGTTCGAAACATTGTACTTTAACGTGTTACCTCGCCACTTGCTAGAATGTGGTGCCCACAAGTGGCGAGGTAACACGTTAAAATACAATATGTCCAACATGCCCGACTGTCCAACAGACCCTAATTTACCCTATTACAGATTTGTGACATGAACAATGATCCCAATATAAAGACAGCAACAGGGAAAAATATGAATTATTTCCCACTCGGTTACAGGTGACTGAGGTTTGGAATAAATCAAAACTTAAAAAGCCGCATTACACACGTGAAGTGTGAAAGTGTAGTTGGCAAGTTTGATAATTTGAAAGTTTCCAGCGTTGATGAAGGAAATAACGGTAATCTTATTTACGGTCGATTGCGTTGTCACTCTGTAAAGTATATTCTCAAGATAATGTAGTAAGATTATATTTAAATGAGCTTTTGGTGTGAATTAAGACATTTCACTTTCCTTTTCCTTCTTTACCAGAAAGGTTTATAACGGTCAGACGGTTTAACAACTAGTTATGAACTGAAAGGTTCCAAGTTCAATTCCGGGTGGCAGAGAGTTTTCTCTCATTGCCCAAACTTCCAAAATAACCAGGGTTTAAAGCAGCGGTACTCATTACGAGGCCCGCGGGCCGCATGCGTCTCTCAAAGACATTTATTGTGGCTCTTACTATTCCTATTATTCTTTGGGAATTATTGTTTAATTTCTGTAATAATGTGCAATTGGAGGAAACTTTGGTTACGCTGCATCATTACTGTCAGTGAAGGTGTTCAACAACTACACGTAAGGTAGGTGTCCCTGATATGGCCATGCTAATATTTGAGAATTTTTCTAGCCGCCATTTTGAAAAAAACGTAAACCACTTTTTTCTTACTCGTTCTCACTCTAATGGACTTTCTTAAAACAATTTCCTTTCCCCATAAAAATAGCTTTAATTGTCCAAAAAGTCCCAAATTCCAAAAGTCTATCTCGTGCCCATATCAGGAACATGTGGACATGATATGGCCACCCTTGTTCCATGTTCTACAAATCGTGATTGTTTTCAGTTTGATAGCGCAGTTGTGCTAAAATTAAATAATTTTGGTGTAAAATGAATAAACATGACACTTAATAATCTTTTTTATAATTCAAAAGTGTAGTCAAAACTGGTTTTTCCATAAAAAATTAAGTTGTTTTTCTTAAAATACAAAATTTTTGCGTAATCCCAGCTATAAGGCATGTAAATTTGTCAGGTGAAAAAATCAAAGTGAAATGAACTTGATATGGCCATGGTGCATTTGATGTGGCCATATCAGGAGCAGGTAAGCTTTCACGAAAATCGTTTGATTATGAACAACTCGTAAAAGATACGCCATCAACTACAACACTAATCAGCAGAACATTAAAAACTGAATGGAGTAACAAGTCATTGAAAAACATGCATAAAACAAAGGAGACTTACCAGAGAAAAATAAGAAGAGGTCACATGAAAACCGCAAAACAGGCAACTGACGCCATATTGCTCAACCTGACTGGATGGAAAACGATCAAGTGACATACCAGGATGCCCTTTCACTGGATGCTGCTGCAATTTAGCGGATTTTTTGGTTGACTAACTCACAATAGGGGGGTGGCCTTATCAGGAGCACCCACCTTATTTGTTTTCTTGAAAAAAAGGCAGTGTCATGTCTCATGTACTTATTTTGTTGCTTTTGTTTAGTCACCTATTCGAAGATAGGTTGGAACCTCATTAGTGGCACCAATAGGGTATTACTCATGATTTCGTGAGGCAACTAGGCCAGGAGATAATGAGATAGGGAGGCCAGTTCCTTTTCCCCTCTACTATATGCGTTGCTGACTAGTAAAGGCTGGTCCACAATAAACTGGGAACGGAAACGGCGAGAACAAGAATGGAAATATGGTTAAAATAAATGTATTTAAATGTGAGCATTCATAATTAACTTTCCCGTTCCCGTTCCCGTTCTCGGGATTCGGCAAGTTTCTCGTTGATTGTGAATGCTCACATTTAAATACATTTATTTTAACAATATTTCCGTTCTCTTTCTCATTTTCGTTCCCGGTTTATTGTGGACCAGCCTTAAGTATTTCAATAATCAGATACAAACAATATTCTTCCTTTGACATATATCGTCAAGTGAGATATCATATATAAGATATAATGAAGGGTTTATAAACATTTTTATCTTGATAGACATTACAGGAACAGGAAGTAATGTAATTTACTGTACCTAAAAACCAATTGGCAACAAAAGCATTATACCACGTAACAGAAACTAAGCCATTTACAGATGCGGACAATGTTAAGCAGTGCCTTCTAGCTATATGTGACACTTTATTTTCTAAATTTTCAAATTTAAAACAGATTTCAGATAAAATAAAACAACAAATCAACCTGATCGTACAGATATGACTTTGCAGAATAGCAGTAGAATCCGCCCATCAAATTCAAAATGTCCACACCTGTGGAGTAACGGTTAGCGCGTCTGGCCGCGAAACCGGGTTCGGATCCCGATCGGGGCAAGTTACCTGGTTGAGATTTTTTCCGGGGTTTTCCCTCAACCCAATATGAGCAAATGCTGGGTAACTATCGATGCTGGACTCCGGACTCATTTCACCGGCATTATCACCTTCATATCATTCAGACGCTAAATAACCTGAGATGTTGATACAGCGTCGTAAAATAACCCAATTAAAAAAACTTCAAAATACCAGTACTGTGTGTTAGTTCTGTTACCTTATATTGAAATAATAATAATAATAATAATAATAATAATAATAATAATAATAATAATAATAATAATAATAATAATAATAATAATAATAATATCCCAACGTTCCAATCTTCCGTCCGTTTGTCTTACAAAAATGAACACCAGCACTACATCCCATTTCTACTGTAGGCTATGTGATTCAATAAGAAGCGAAACAATGACTGAAACAACACAAAACAAAGAACATACGCTGAAGAAGACACTACGATCTCCCATTCTTCCTGATGCGGATAATATGAGAAAGAATTCGTCAAAGAAATGGCATGGCTTGTTTGTTAACCACACATCACGAATGGTCCACAGAAGCAGCGGAAAAAAATTATTCGTGCCGAACTTCAAAAGAGACGCCAGAACCATCAAGAAGAAATTACTTTACATCAGGTAAATAGCAGCAGTCCAGCCGCTAAAGACAGAGCATTGAATTAAAGAAACAGTAAAACTTCACGTAGCAGATGTCGATTTTATGTGACGCGTCCCTTCCCAAAATACATTAGCATCAACCATCGACCAGACTGACTGCGTGTAGCAGGCCACGTCTGGAAGGAACCGTGTCTTTCAAACAATGATAATAATTCAGAGCCAAAACGGTTAGTTCTGCTTTACTTTCACCAAAATTAGCGCCACAAAAATGTCAAGGCTTTCCATATTGTTTATAATAGTTTTAATATCCGTCCTGATCGCATATACGTGTCTTGGAATGTGATTACAGCTATGCAAATGTGTAGTTTTGTATGAAACCATTTAACATGCAACCAATTTTTATAACATAGAGTCACAATGACTTAGTAGCAGGAAATAATGTTGCCGAATCAGGGCATTTTTTAATCTGTTCCCAGCTTTTATGTGAATACAAAGTCTACTGACAGACGTTGGAATGATGATTTGGAATTATTAAACGAGCGATGATAGAATAAATCAGTGATGTCAATTGATGCCCATAGGAGCAAGCGCGCGCTTTAGAGCTCAGGAGAGCCTGAGCGCTTTACAGCGGAAAGGAAAGAGACAGACGAAAGTGGTAGTATATGCCGCTTGGTCGAGCTAAATTCAGGGATGGCCAGCACTGATTCAATAGATAAAGGGAACAGAACTTATTAAAACTGTATCCATGTTAATTTTTAGATTTGCCTGAGAAGTATAAGTGCATTATAAGAATGTAAGTTTTAATTTTAATGTTCATTTCTCACAAGTTTGATTGTTTTATTCAAAAGAAATATTTTCTCAACTTCTTTCATAGAAAAGTGAAATTTTCAGGTTTAGGCCTATTTATTTAGTAGCCTTACAGAATGTTTTCGTAAATCTAATATACGTAAATACGTATTAGTGAAGATGGTGTATTGAAAATTTTGAAAATATTCGTATGGAAATTGTTTGTAAGGAAATGAATTAACAAAGAAACTACTGTTACATCATAAGTAAAAGATACGTGCCCATGTGTTGTAAAAATGTCAGCTCTATAGCTTGAGCAGATTTCGAGAAAATAATTTAATATTATGATATTAGTAAGTTGCTCACCAATATCACCTTAAACGCATAATACGATAAGAGTTTTGTTATGGAATATTAGGTACACTTAAAATATATACAGCACCTAGGTAACTTTGCTTTGTACTGTAATATTGTTTTGATTAGTTTATTGATTACTTTTATAAGGCTAAAAGTACCATCAATATCAGTCCCAACTTATCATGTCATACTCAATCTCTTTTTTTTTGGGGGGGGGGATATCACTTTCTTTATGAATGATGTGTTTCATCCGTTTAGTACAGTATAGTTGTACTGCTATGGAATTTATGTGAATATTTCTTCTTAACTCTTTATTATGTTATTAACGTTTAAAATAAAACGGCAATATTAAGAAAATGGTATTAGTACTTTTGTTTTACAGACAATATAGATAATATTAAACAGAAAGAAGCCATATAAAAATAACGACATAAAATTTCACGTTCCGTTTGAAGTTTGTGCACCACTGTTTTCTTAATCCAACAGGCTGCTTATTCATATACACAACCCTTCCTCTTTCCAAACTTAGCGCTTGATGCCCGCGCACGACGTCAAGGTCAGAAAAATGCGCTTGCTTTGACATCACTGAAATAAATTGTGCTGACGTCTTTTTTTTTTTTTTACAATGCATAAGATCTACTTTGAATCGAAGTATCATCCTATAGATGACAAGTCATCAAACAATGAACTTCTTCAAGGAAGACAGAAATTCATCTCTTATCGTAAGAGCTGGTTTTTTTTTGTTGCAAGAGGTGGATTTACACGTTAGACAGAATTTCAGAAATTCGTTTTGTTGTTGTTTTTATATTTACAGTATTTATTACATGCCAAAAAGTCGTAAGAGCTTTCCACATAGTCAACAGTAACTGGAGTCCACACCTGTGGAGTAACGGTTAGCGCGTCTGGCCGCGAAACCAGGTGGCCCAGGTTCGATTCCAGGTTGAGGCAAGTTACCTGGTTGAGGATTTTTACGGGGTTTTCCCTCAACCCAATATAATAATAATAACAATAATAATAATAATAATAATAATAATAATGATTTATTTTAGCTGGCAGAGTTAAGGCCGTAAGGCCTTCTCTTCCACTCAACCAGCAAAAAGAGTATATACATATGCATGAACTTACAAAGAATTCAACAATTTGATTTAGATTAGAGTTACATGTATACAAGAGTTATTTACAAATTAAACAACAAAATACTATGAACTATTAATTAAACACTGAAATAAACTGTGTAGCAGAATTAAACTAAAATACATAGAATGTTGTTAATATATTTCAAATAATATTAAATAATATAAAGAGATTATTATGAGACAATTTTGAAAGTACAGCATAATCAGGATGATGTGTAAAAGAAAGAAGTAACAATGTAGTCAGTGATAGTTTAAATCAATATGATTGGAGTGAAATGCTAATAAGGTTATCTTTTAACCTGTTCTTAAAGGTGTTTATTGTCTTGCAGCCCCTAATACTTTGTGACAAGGAATTCCATTGACGCGAGGTGGATACTGTAAAAGATGATGAATAACAAGATGTTCTATGAAGAGGTATACTTAGCGTGCCACAGATAAGTGATCTGGTATTTACGTCGTGGTTAGAGTATAGATAAGAGAAACGAGACGAAAGGTAATTTGGTGTTAAGGTGTGCAGAATTCGAAAGAGTAAAGACAAAGAATGTAAAGTTCTACGTTCTTTAAGTCGGAGCCACGAAAGACTTGCGAAGGACGGTGATATGTGGTCATATCGTCGGATGTTGCACACGTATCTGACGCACATATTCTGAGCTCGCTGTAATTTGACTGACAGTTCAGAACTTAGGTCACTTAACAAAACGTCACAATAATCGAAGTGCGGCATTACTAGGGTTTGTACTAGGGTAAATATAAGCAAATGCTGGGTAACTATCGGTGCTGGATCCCGGACTCATTTCACCGGCATTATCACCTTCATTTTATTCAGACGCTAAATAACCTAAGATGTTGATAAAGTGTCGTAAAATAACCTAGTAGATTTTATTTTTCCTCTTATCGTAGGAAGTATCTCCTCTCGAATGCACCGAAAATATCAGCAGCTCTTATTGTTGTTCATGTCTCTAAAGCGTACAATAATAGCGGACTTATAAATGCTTTGTGGCACGGATAAAAGACGTAGCAACTCTGTTGACAAAAAGTATACACTATTGAAAGCTGTTAGTTTCTGTTTTATTTCCTAAGAGGTGTCACTCGATTGAGTTACTGTCGATCCGAGATGTTTAAACTGTTCAGCTCTCGAATACATAATCGCCCACAACTATTGATGATAGCATATTCCCTTTACATGCTTTCCCGGAAGCCATATATTTGGTCTTGGATTGACAGTCAATACAGTATTCCTGCTTGCCTGATCTAAGACGCGGAATGTCTCTTCCATTGTCTTTCGAGATTTATAGAGGATGGTCCCTCTGCTCAACAAATTCGCATTCCTTATTACTTTTTGCACGGCAATATTAAAAAGAAAAAAACGCCAGCGCATGTACTGTAGTACGTTATTCTGCATAGGCATATTCAATAGCTTTGTTCTTTATTATTGGTTATTTTACGACGCTGTATCTACTGTTGTGGTCTGAACGAAATGAAGGTGGTAATGCCAGCGAAATGAATGAGTCCGGGGTCCAACGCCGAAAATTTCTCATCATTTTCTCTTAATGGGTTGAGGGAAAACCCCGGAAAAGACCTCAACCAAGTAACTTATCCCAACCAAGATTTGAACCGAGGCTACGTTGGTAGCTCTATAAAAAAATATACAGCATATAGCAAGCAGATGATGCAATTTACAAACCTAAGCAATTATTCATTAGTTGAGCTGTAAAATATAGTCATACATAGCACGTAATTAATTCAGTTTAAAAGCATAAACAATTTCAATCAGTTCAGAAATACAAAAACTGATAATACTTCAAATTACAAGCATAAACAATTCATCAGCCAAGCTATACAGATTACCATTCAATTTACAGCAGATACAATTCATCAGTCAAGCTAAACAAAAATATGCAATACATAGTGAACAGATTAATTCAATTTACAAGTATATTTTACAAGATTGTACAATTCATATGAAGTAGGTTAATTGAATTTACAAGGTAAAACAATGTCCACACCTGTGGAGTAACGGTCAGCGCGTCTGGCTGTGAAACCAGGTGGCCCGGGTTCAAGTTACCTGGTTGAGGTTTTTTCCGGGGTTTTCCCTCAACCCAATACGAGCAAATGCTGGGTAACTTTCGGTGCTGGACCCCGGACTCATTTCACCGGCATTATCACCTTCATATCATTCAGACGCTAAATAACCTAGATGTTGATACAGCGTCGTAAAATAACCCAATAAAATAAAAAAAAAAGGTAAAACAATAGTAATATGCGTTACAAGAGCGGTATGTTGAAGTTTTCATGTTCAAGGAAAAGTTTGAAAAAGCGAAACGTAGTTGAGCTTTTTTAATTTCCGAGAATTGAAAGAAAACATACCGTTCGTGTATCGTACATTATTTTGTGCGAAGATCGTTTATTACAGACCTGAAAGAGGAATTTCTAATTAGTTGCAATGAAATCTCCATCTTGGTTTCTGTTCAATGACGGCAAATTTGCAAAACAAAAATATCTATCTTCAACATTGTTGCTTTAAAATGTTTTCTGTGTTTACTATACTCCAGCAGGCCGTGATATACGTCTGTATTTTTTTTCCCCCTAGTCTATGGAATCTTGTTGATTTTTTGACGGCTTCCTTAATGTTACTTGCATCACGAATGCAGTAACTTTAGTGGAGTTGTAGAGTTTACTTAATTTTTTCAAATATTTAAAAACAATAATTAACATTGCAATTTAGGTGAAATTGCAGTGGTAAGTTTCCAATTTATAATTGTTACTATATTGAACGTCTCTGAAAATAACGTTAAAAGCCTGAAGCAGTAAAATCAATATGTCACTTAAGCGGTAAGAAGAGGGAAATTGTTATGTGTGTTAGGTTGGGAATACTGAATGTGGAATTTTAGACTTTCCGCGGATTGGTTTTGTGCGGAAACCAAGCAAATACGCACGATCTCGCACAAAATATATTATTTTCGTGATTAAGTTTTATGTTAAAAATCAAGACAATTTTACTACTAATCATAACATTAATAATTTTAATAGAAGATAAAAGTCACATCTTCATCTACTCTCTGTTAGTCTCAACTGTTATAAGAAAGGAATTCGCTATTCATGTAATGTAACTCTGAACGGCTAAGAATGAAAAGTGGAATTTAAAAAAATGTTTTCACATGCATACATTCTACTCCTTAACTGATGAACTGTTATGCTTGTAAATTAAATTGCTCTACTTATTTTGTATTAATAATAAAATTATCTATTATAATTCTTGTAAAATTCTTTACTTGCTTCTTATCTCGAGGCTATAATGCAGTTGTAAGATGTGTGAAGTACAATAAAAGAATTAAAAAAATTAAAAATCGTCGAAGTAAACATTTTACAGATGGGATTATTACGATACGGATCTTTAATTCGCCAATCAATTTTTTGTCATGTATTAGTGTTATTAGATGAAGGATAAACTAAAAATGTGGAATATTACCCAATTGGCGCATCGAAAAATTAAATAACGTCACAGTATGAAGAAACCTTTCGATTTAATTTGAGTATAATTTCAACCAAATCTCTTTGATCTTTAAAAAATCTTTGTTGAAAAAGTTTGTACTACTTGGGAAGGCCGATTATAGTGGTGTGGATCTTTAATTCTTGATGAATATTCTTCGTCATGTAATAGTGTTATTAGATGAAGGATAAACTAAAAACTGTGAAATCTTAAGTTGGTGCATCAAAAATTAAATAACGTCACATTGTGAAGAAATCTTTCGATTTAATTTGAGTATAATTTCAACCAAATCTCTTTGATCTTTAAAAAATCTTTGTCGAAAAAGTTTGTACTACTTGGGAAGGCCGATTATAGTGGTGTGGATCTTTAATTCTTGATGAATATTCTTCGTCATGTAGTAGTGTTATTAGATGAAGGATAAACTAAAAACTGTGAAATCTTAAGTTGGTGCATCAAAAATTAAATAACGTCACATTGTGAAGAAATCTTTCGATTTAATTTGAGTATAATTTCAACCAAATCTCTTTGATCTTTAAAAAATCTTTGTCGAAAATATTTGTACTACTTGGGAATATCGATTATAGTGGTGTGGATCTTTAATTCTTCGATCAAAATTCTTCGCCATTTAATGTAATAGTGTTTTTAGATTAAGGATAAACTAAAAACTGTGAAATGTTACGCTGGCGCATCACAAATTAAATAACGTCACATTTTGAAGAATCTTTCTTTGAGTATCATTTCAACCAAATCTCTTTGATCTTTAAAAAATTCTTTGTCGAAAAAGTTTGTACTACATGTGAAAGTCGATTATAGTGGTGTGAGTCTTCAGTTTTAATGGACGCCTAAAATAACGGAGGCAGTGTCTGGCGCCAAAAGAGAGAGCATGTTCCCAGAGGCCAGTTGATACTGACGGACGTGAATTACACAACGACACTGGCGTCTAAGTGTCACAAAGTTTATTCGTGGAAATTTTCACAGACAACATATGCGAGCAATTTGCGCAGAGTCGGCAAGTATTGTCTCCTTGAGCGATTCTGAAGTCATCTGCGTGTTGCAAACCCTCATATGCCACGCAAGTGTTTAGGACGTTTATGACTGCAGCTTTTGTGTAAAATGCGTCCTCTGCATTATGATTTCTTTCAAAAGTAACAGAATGATCTTGAGCGACATAGTTGTTGTGCCATATGAAGATCCTCATATGGCACAACATTAAGAAATTCTTGTAGTTTTCACAGTGCTGATATAAAATTCTCGCATGTTGTGACAATGATTCTAAAAAAAAAAAATGTTTTTATTCCCAAAAACCAGACATAAGTACACGCGTAAATAGATATTGTATTTACACAGGAGATGGGTACAAAAAGTAACGAAAGATAAATAATTTCGATTGACTTTTATAAGTGTTGTTGTGTAGTCAACTGTCCGATTGCAGGTTTGAACCTCGTGACACCAATAAGGCATCACTCATAAGGCAACTAAGCCAGAAGTTAATGGGGTAGGGTAATCAGTTCCTTTCCCCCTTCATAGCATACATCGCTCACTAGTTACATATGAGTCGGTTGTGAAAATGTTTATTTTTGGAACATGTTTCACATCTTAACGCTTCAATGCTAATATAAGATCTATGGAATATAATAAATGAAATGAAAATGAAATGAAAACCAGTTAAGGTCAGGATTTCTAAATTTTTAAAAATATTTCTACAGGATGTTCTTTTCTACACACCTGACAATATTCTTAGTCTTTTTTTTTTTTGTAAAAATATCCTGTCATTTGAGTAAGTGATGGGTAAGGTTGCGTATTTATAATAATAATAATAATAATAATAATAATAATAATAATAATAATAATAATAATAATAATAATAATCCGTGGCGCTACAGCCCAGACCGACCAGCCGGCTGCTGGCCTCACGCCCACATGCCGAAGCAAAGGTGGACGATCATCCAACCAGAATAGAGGTATCGTGTGGTTAGCACGATGAACAACCCAGCCGTTATAGCTGGTATTCGCAACCGGATTTCGCTACCTATCGTAGCTCCCCAAGTGCATCACGATGCTGGGTGGGCACCGGTCCCATACACTGGCTGAAATTTCATGAGAAAATTTCTTCTCCCATGAGGATTCGAACCAGCGCGCATTCCGTAGACCGAGTCCTAGGCAGGATGCCTTAGACCGCGACGCAACGGCGCGGGACAGGTTGCGTATTTAGGGTCCCATTTATTTGATGAGCTTATAAAGCAATTGCGCCTTTTTGAGACAGCATGATTAATCATCACCATCGTAAAGATCATCATAACCATTAACAACATTATAATAAGGCTTCAGAAATTCAGCCATTACCTTTGAAAAAAAATGAAATTAAAACATACTATGTAAGCCTATCCTTACGGACAGACTCAGAAACAAAATTTTGGTTACCTAATTTTACCAAGTTCCAGATACAACGTATTGCGCATGCGCAGTAAATAAGAGCGCCTAATTGTGATAGTCTTGCGAAGCTTGTTGCCTACATAGAGGAGGACTGCTACCAAGACTCGGCCCATTTTTTAAATTCCGTAAAAAAAAGGTAAAAGGTAAAGGTATCCCCGTAACATACCATGAAGGCACTTGGGGGCATGGAGATAGAGCCCCATGCTTTCCATGATTTCGGCACTAGAATGAGGTGATGTGGTCGGCACCACGCTCTGACCGCCTTTTACCCCCGGGAGAGACCCGGTACTCAAAGCGCCTTCATGGCATGTTACGGGGATACCTTTACCTTTTTTAATTCCGTATCTGTACAAATTTAATTTGTCCATTTCGAAACCATTTATTCTCGCCTTCAGATAACCGAATTAAGTTAAATTTTTATCGCGTAAATATACTGTATAAAACAAATGTCATTATTGATTGCGACACAGTGCATAGCCATATTGTAATTACTAGCCGTACCCGTGCGCTCCGCTGCACCCGTTAGAAATAAATATAAATTAATTACATAATTAAAATAGGACATTTGATCCAGGGAACATTCGTGTTTGATAGAAGGATAAATCGTTTATTATGTTACTTAATTTAAATTCTATTTAAAATATCAAAATGCGATCATTTTGATCCAGAGACCACTCATTTGGTGCAATGACAATTCCTTTAACATGTTTCTTAATTGTTATTACCAATTATTTTTGGAAAAGCGAAAATTAACAGAAAAATTTTGGCTACATATTTATTATTATGTTTATATTATATTATATTATATTATATTATATTATATTATATTATATTATATTATATTATATTATATTACATTATATTATATTATATTATATTATGAAAAAGTGTGTTGATAACGGATGTACTCGAATTAGAAAGTTTTTAATTTGTTGTGGGAGCCCTTGAATATCAGGAGGAACAACTTTTACAACAGCGCAACATAATCTGCTTGGCTCATTACCCAATTTTTTTTGCATTGCTGCATTTATTGCATATGTATTTTATGTATTTTAACACGATTCAATTGCGCATAGTTAAAATTTGAATTATACAATAATGGATTGCTAAGCTAACGCACTATTACTGCATACTAAATCAATACACTCTCGTTGTTCGTTAATTCTCTGAGATAAAAATGAATATGTTCATAAACATTATTATAAGAAATACGGGAAATGAATATACAGAATAACCTATCAAGTTTTCTGTCCATAAGAAGCTATTTTAATCTTACCTGTCCTCAATTCATTCACAAGTTACTGTAATAACATTATAGCATTATGTCCATCCAGAGAAACTACACTTTCCAATGATGAAATAATAATTAATTATACAAATCGGTTAATTTAGCTTCCGATATTACTTCATACAAACACAGAAACATTCTCTGTAGGCTATCATTCATAGCTTTCGATTGTTGCTGTCCAAGGCCCCTTATAGACGAAGTCATTTGTTTTTATTTCAATACATCGCCTTAGATGGCAGTTATTTTAATTTTAAAACTCAATAAATATCAGTCCTATCAAAATTTTTCAGAGAATAAAACTTATCGGAAATCATTTTTAAAGAAACGTTTGCTATGTAACATATTTCACAAAAATCAATAATAAGCGAGATATTTCGATTTATTTAATTCAGGCTCCCTTATAACCCCCCTTTTAAATAACGTATTTTGAATGCCATATAGTCTAAAATCTAAGTTACAACGAACTTAATTTATATTCCAATTTTCATCGAAATCGGTTAAGCCATTATCGCGTGAAAAGGTAACAAACATACAGACAGACATACAAACAAAAATTTCAAAAATGCGATTTTCGGTTTCAGGGTGGTTAATTATATATGTTAGAACCAATTATTTTTGGAAAATCGAAAATTACCAGAAAAATTTCGGCTACAGATTTATTATTAGTATAGATGTCATGTGAGATTTCAGCTTCAAGGTAATTAAGGTGTAATGTAGAATTTTTGTTTTGTCTTGCTACCTATTTTGAAGCAACACGAGGGTCTTAGGAATTTTAAAAGAGCCATTGTCCACCGCTGTGGAGTACCGGTTAGCCTGCCTGAATGTAAAACGAGCGGGCCTGGGTTCAAATCTTTGTTGAGATAAGTTACCTGGTTGAGGTTTTTCCAGGGGTTTTCCCTCAACTCAACTCATTAAGAGAAAATGCTGAGTAATTTTTGACGTTGCATAATCCTTTTACACAAATTGGTAATACTTTCTGTCAGAATTAACTCCTTTCCATAAAATAATAATAATATTAATTCTTGTAAATTAATCATTGTAATCTATGTTCTTCATTTTGTTGTTGTTATCTCAAATATTTAGTTATTTGTACCGTAGTTGTTCATTTCATTCCATTAATTGTATCACTGTGCTGGACTTTTATTGGCCAATGGCTGTTGTCCAGCATCAATAAATAAATAAAATAAATTAATAAATTATTATCAGGGAATGGATTTATGCGTAAATAAATATTTTTTTTATTCTTGCACTATGACCTTTACTTTTTAACTTCGCTTTAGAATATGCCACTAGGAAAGTTCAGGATAACAGGCAGGGTTTGGAATTGAACGGGTTACATCAGCTTCTTCTCTATGCAGATGACGTGAATATGTTAGGAGAAAATCCACAAACGATTAGGGAAAACACGGAAATTCTATTTGAAGCAAGTAAAGCGATAGGGTTGGAAGTAAATCCCGAAAAGACTAAGTATATGATTATGTCTCGTGACCAGAATATTGTACGAAATGGAAATATAAAAATTGGAAATTTATCTTTTGAAGAGGTGGAAAAATTCAAGTATCTGGGAGCAACAGTAACAAATGTAAATGATACTCGGGAGAAAATTAAACACAGAATAAATACAGGAAATGCCTGTTAATATTCGGTTGAGAAGCTTTTATCATCCAGTCTGCTGTCAAAAAATCTGAAAGTTAGAATTTATAAAACAGTTATATTACCGGTTGTTCTTTATGGTTGTGAAACTTGGACTCTCACTTTGAGAGAGGAACTTAGGTTAAGGGTGTTTGAGAATAAGGTACTTAGGAAAATATTTGGGGCTAAGAGGGATGAAGTTACAGGAGAATGGAGTAAGTTACACAACACAGAACTGCACGCATTTTACCTGACATAATTAGGAACATTAAATCCAGACGTTTGAGATGGGCAGGACATGTAGCACGTATGGGCGAATCCAGAAATGCATATAGTGTGTTGGTTGGGAGGCCGAAGGGAAGAAGACCTTTGGGGAGACCGAGACGTAGAAAATGTTATGTTTTATTTAACGACGCTCGCAACTGCAGTGGTTATATCAGCGTCGCCGGATGTGCCGGAATTTTGTCCCGCAGGAGTTCTTTTTCATGCCAGTAAATCTACTGACATGAGCCTGTCACATTTAAGCACACTTAAATGCCATCGACCTGGCCCGGGATCGAACCCGCAACCTTGGGCATAGAAGGCCAGCGCTATACCAACTTGCCAACCAGGTCGACTGTCCGAGACGTAGATGGGAAGATAATATTAAAATGGATTTGAGGGAGGTGGGATATGATGATAGAGAATGGATTAATGTTGCTCAGGATAGGGACCGATGGCGGGCTTATGTGAGGGCGGTAATGAACCTTCGGGTTCCTTAAAAGCCAGTAAGTAAGTAGGCCTTGATAAATGATTGGACCGAGATTAAAATTTGGAACATTAAGTAACAAATTTATATATGAAATTCTATTCCACAGTGAGTGTGAAAGCGGCTTTCTATACTTTTTTTTTTTTTTTTTCAGTTTTCGTTTTTCCTTCAAGCAGAATGAAGCTGACTCCCACCTCGACGTCAGCATACAACGTCATCTGCAGTCACAAGGCCCCGGTGACGTTTTCCTTGGCGCTGGGCCTGCCAACGTTTCTAATCGAACAGAAACCCATACAAAATGTATTAAAACAGCCCGGACGCATTTTATCTTCGCATCTGCTGCGTGTGCCGTAGCGTATAATCATGACGCGTGTTTTAACAACATATTACGGTACTCGCACGCAAATTGTTTCCCACGGGAGGCGTGCGACATTGCGCCACGGCGTCACGCGACGCCCTGCTGCAAATCCATATTGCGCCCAGGCCGGTGTTCTTCAGACCGCTCTTGTATGGCACCGCCCACGAGATACTTGCGACGCTATCGCGCTTACACTATGTCGAATTGCTTACTTGAATCGTTTATTTCTAAAACCCCACAAGTGACAAAACAAAACTTTTTGGAAAACCAATAAAAACTGTCTAGTTTCATTACTTTTATTTTTAATTGTCAAAATGTATTTAACAAGTGATATTAGTTGCTAAATATGAGGTTTATTCACCATTAGTTGTGTTTTATAATACTTACTTACTTACTGGCTTTTAAGGAACCCGGAGGTTCATTGCCGCCCTCACATAAGCCCGCCATTGGTCCCTATCCTGAGCAAGATTAATCCAGTCTCTACCATCATATCCCACCTCCCTCAAATCCATTTTAATATTATCTTCCCATCTACGTCTCGGCGTCCCTAAAGGTATTTTCCCCTCTGGCCACCCAATTAACACTTTATATGCATTTCTGGATTCGCCCATACGTGCTACATGCCCTGCCCATCTCAAACGTCTGGATTTAATGTTCCTAATTATGTCAGGTGAAGGATACAATGCGTGCAGTTCTGTGTTGTGTAACTTTCTCCATTCTCCTGTAACCTCATCCCTTTTAGCTCCAAATATTTTCCTAAGAACCTTATTCTCAAAAACCCTTAATCTCTGTTCCTCTCTCAAAGTGAGAGTCCAAGTTTTACAGTCATACAGAACAACCGGTAAGTATTTTATAATATATATAAAATCCCCCCAAATTAAATTAATTAAGATATTATGGGGTTTTTCCAACAAACAAATTGAAAATTAATATTTGTGGAGAAAAATTCGCTCCGGCGCCGGAGATCGAACCCAGGTCCTTGGTTCTACGTACCAAGCGCTCTGACCACTGAGCTACGCCGAATTCAATCCACAGCACCGGATCGAATTCTCCTCCTTCAATGTTTCCCTTTGTGGCCTTACTCCAAGTTAGGCATAAATGTTGACGTTTATGTCCAATGTCAACTAACTTTAGGTATACTAGGGTCGCACTCAGCTGAGTGACTTGTTTGGCCGGGATTCCGCAAATTATATGCACTGCTTGCTGTGAGAATATTATGGATTTATTAATTTATCCTTACTTACTTACTTACAAATGGCTTTTAAGGAACCCGAAGGAAGGTTCATTGCCGCCCTCACATAAGCTCGCCATCGGTCCCTATCCTGTGCAAGATTAATCCAGTCTCTATCATCATACCCCACCTCCCTCAAATCCATTTTAATATTATCCTCCCATCTACGTCTCGGCCTCCCCAAAGGTCTTTCTCCCTCCGGTCTCCCAACTAACACTCTATATGCATTTCTGGATTCGCCCATACGTGCTACGTGCCCTGCCCACCTACAGAATAATACCTGTAATATTGACAATTAATATTTGAGAAGAAAAATTCGCTCCGGCACCGGGGATCGAACCCGGGTCCTTGGTTCTACGTACCAAGCGCTCTGACCACTGAGCTACGCCGACTTCAATTCACAGCACCGGATCGAATTCTCCTCCTTCAATGTTTCCCTTTGTGGCCTGACTCCAAGTTAGGCATATATGTTGACGTTTATGTCCAATGTCAACTGCCATTATACTAGCTCCCCCAGGTGTTATACTAGTTTTATTAATCAGATTTCACTACCTAACGTAGCTTGCCAAATTCATCACGATGCTGGATGAGCACCGGACACATACACTGGCTGAAATTTAATGAGAAAATTCCTGCTCCGCATTCCTTAACTTGAGTCCTAGGCATGATGCCTTAGACCACGGGCATTGGGGCGGGATTCACAGGCCTATATAAACAAACATATGTTATTAGTATAAGAATAAGATGTGTAAAAAGAAGAAATACAAAAAGGAGAAAAGAAAGTAAAAAAGGGGTGTAAAGATAAGATGAGGATACAAGAAACAAGAAAAATGCAGGTACAAGAAATATGAAAAAGAGATGAAAAAGTATAAGAAGGAGAGGAAAACGTACAAGAATAAGTACAAGGAAGTGTATAAAATAATTACAAAAAAGAGGAGAGGAAGTAAGAGTAGGCAGAGAAAATAGAAGAAATAGAAATACAAGACGTAGAAAAAATATGGCAAGAAGAAGAAGTACAAGAAGGGATAGAAAACATGCTAGAATAAGTACAAAAATATAAAATAATTACAAAAAAGAGGAGAGGAAGTAACAGCAGGAAAAGAGAAGTACAAGACAGACAAATATGGGAAGAAGAAGAAGAAGAAGAAGAAGAAGAAGGAGAAGAAGAAGAAGAAGAAATAGAAGAAGTACAACAAAGGGTGGAAAACATACTAGAATAAGTACAAAAAATACAAAATAATTATAAAAAAGAGGAAAGGAAGTAATAGTAGGAAATGAGAAGTATAAGACAGACAAATATGGGAAGAAGAAGAAGAAGTACGTGAAGGGGCAGAAAACATGCAAGAATAAGTGCAAAAATATATAAAAATTACAAAAAAAGGTGAGGAAATAACAGAGGAAAAAGGGAATAGAAGAAAGTGAAGTACAAGACGGAGAAACAATATGTGAAGTAGAATAGATGGACAAGTGCAAGAAGAAGAAAGAATCACACAAGAATAACTACAAGAAAAAGTATAAAATAATTACGAAAAGTAGGAAACGAAATAACAGTACAAGAAGAAAAGGAGCAAGTAGAAAAAATACAAAATGAAAACAAAAGTAGAAAAATATAAACATTATAAAATAATATAATAATACCAACAGAAGACGAAAACTATGAAAGATTGAGGGAAAAACATGAAATGAAAAAGTAGAAAACTAAACGTTGTGAAAGGAGAAAGCAAGAGAAAATCTGGCACAAAATGGAAAGTAGGATAAGATACAAAAAGTATAAAGCGTAAAGACAAATAGACTGTAATGTGAAGCCGAGAAAAAGCGCAAGACGATACAGTTACGATATTAATATGTGTTAAAAACCTGATGAAGTTATTTAATACAAATTGAGACTATTACCTGTGTACACCAGCATGGAGTAGTTGCTTTTCACATTATGCTGAGTTTTGAGCCCCTTCAAATGTTACTCGGTACACTGATGCATTCACATGGTTCACAATTGACGTGATGGGAACTATTAGAGAAATACCGGTTGCGGCAACTAAATCCATCATCACTATCGTTGTTAAATCATACCTTTCACATCAGAATAGGCTGGCGGGGGTCGTCATTGTACTGTAGACCTGTTGCTGGCTGAAGGGAGAAGCTCTGCAATTATGTGACGTAATTACACACAAAAGAATGTGTCATTGTTTAACCAGCCTATATCCTTGACCGTTATATCTTCGTTAATAAAAGTGAGGGATCAGGAATCCTAAATATAAAATAATTCCAGCCAAAATAAATAGGAAGAATAGTTATTATGGGTCTTGATATCGATTCTATTACAATTCACTGCATGTGTTTTAATGTCAGTATTCATAATTATTGTCACATGTTCCATGAAAAAAATGTTAGTGCAAACACTCGTGATGCCCCACTTCGATTACTGTGATATTCTGTTTACTGACCTAAGCGTTACTTCGGCGCAGAGACTACAACGTGTTCAAAATATGTGCGTCCGTTTCGTCTGCAATATTCGCCGGAATGATCACGTAACACCATCCCTCGAAATGTTGTCCTGGCTCCGTCTAGAAGATCGTAGGAAAATCCACTGTCTTTCCCTTCTCTTTCACATATTGCATTTCTCCACTCCTGTCTATCTTGCGTCTCGTTTTCAAAATTTATCCACCCATCATAACCTAGACACACGATCACAACACTCCTCAATATTATCCATTCCCTCCCACCGAACATCCTCATATTCATCTTCTTTCACTGTGGCTGTTCCTCGGCTTTGGAATTCCCTACCGAGTAATGTCAGGGACTGTCAGACATCAAACCAATTTAAGAATAGGCTAACGAGATATTTTTCTAACAATTCTTGTTAACAATAATAGCCGTTTCAGGTTTCTCAATGTTTAATGGTTTTATATATATATATAATTTAAATTATGTCATTATTATTACTATTATTTTATTATTATTATTATTATCATCATCATCATCATCATCACTATTTCTTACCAATGTTTATTATTGTCACACTAACATTACTTATCCAACTTTCATTATTTACTTTCATGTTGTTTTCATGGTCTAGATATTAAAGTAATAACCATGTAACCAATTGTATTCTATTAGAATTAGAGTCTGGCTGGGCGGAAGAGAAGGCCTACTGGCCTTAGCTCTGCCAGATTAAATAAATTATTATTATTTATATTATTTATGGCCCAATTGGAAGTCTACTTTTTGTCTGTCGGAAGGATAACAAATGTCGTAAAATGTGAAACAAGAGAAAACAGACACTGAAGATGGCGTGAGGTATAGAAAGTGTGGTGCGCTTATATTATAAATCCCCAAATAATTAAGAAATTATTGAGATAATTGGTACAAGTTATACATTTTTTTTAATCTAGAAGAAATGAGCTTCCAGATGAGGCAAAAACACTATTAGAGAAATCTGACATTTCTACAGTCGATGTATACATTAAGCAGTACAATTCTGGCACATTTATCGTTAGGCATGGTTAAAAAACTAATTCAAAATTAATAATCTTCTTGCGGCTAAACTGTTCTAAAATACAATCCATTCTACACACTGTCGAAATTTCTCTGATTTGTCACCATAATAAAATAAGACAAACCAATACAGCTTTGGTTTAACTACTAATGCAATTCTTTATGTTTTAGTGTGATTTAATGCCAGAATTATGTGAATGCTGACCATTGTGTAAAACTGGTATGGTGCGTGATTTCATTAACATTCGTGCGCTTTTCATCCTTGGTCTTTTGGGTGGGACTCTACAGCCAGACGTTAGGACCTTCCTGGTCAACCTTGTAGGATGCTGTCTGAGTATCGCTTATGTAAGTGATAATAGTGATTCTTGTGATATTTCATATCCTTACCAGATAATAGAAGTAACTTTCAATGATGATAAGTGTTGCGATTTTCATATAAATTACAATGACGACATGGAAAATTATGCAACGACAGCAGATAAATTACGCAGACAAAAATGTAAGGCAAAGAGCACAACGAAAACAACTTTTTCCCATTTCTACTCTAATAAGTATATTGTTATTACATTGATTCTAAGGAAGGAAGTCTATTTTACCGTCACTTCTTTGGTTTCTATAGGCAACGAGAGGTAAGTAAAAACAAATGCCAAGATACATTCATTTATTCTTCTGCCGACAACTGAAGTGTATAGAAACAATTACAATTATCACATTTATTATCTACTGAAAACACTAGATTTTTTCCGTTTGTACCCGTCATTCATTTGTTTCAAAAAAGCTTTCAATTTAGGGTATTTTGATATGTCAATATTATCCCCAATAAAAGAAAGTTGCCTTTAACGTAGAATATTCACACCACAAACTAACTGCTGAGTTTACTATTTCCAATTTTTCAAATAAATATGCTAACAAAGAGGTTTCACAAATAATCGTCTCCTTAACACCACGCCATTCCTTAAACATCCTGTACGAACGTCCATATCGTTTTTTTTCTGCGGCAGTAAAAACTCACATCAACTGAAATCATTTTTAATAACTATAATACAATTTTCAAAATGCTTGCTACACTTTTCTATGTGTAAACAGTTTTACAACTTCTATAGCAACAGTGTGATAAAACAAAAGAAGACTCAATCGCGTTCATTGATATTAGCAGATATAAATCCAAGCTAATTTTTAAAAATAAAATGTTTTACGTAGAAGTGAGAAAAATATTGAATGCAATTCGAGATGTAAGTAGATTTGACCATTCTCTTGACTTAATTGCCGTCCTCGCTAAATCTCGGGCGCAAACTCGTCCTCGGCTGATGATTAATACTTAACCTTCCTATAAAGAATTATTTCTATAACAAATATGCTCAAAAAACGTATATTTCCATTGTTTGTTTTTTATTTTGATTTCATTCATTCATTCATTATTCATTCACTCATTCTTTCGCTCCTTCGCACGTTCATATATTTATGTATTTATTTTATTAGTATTTCACCCACATATTTACATACTTATGTACTTACATACTTACCCATTTTCTTAATTAATTAATTTATTTGCTTATTTATTTAATGACTCACTCTTTCTTTCGTTCGTTCGCACGTTCATATATATATATATATATATATATATATATATACATACATACACATTTATTTATTTATTTTATTAGTATTTCACCCACACATTTACATAGTTATGTACTTACATACTTACTCATTTTCTTAATTAATTAGTTTATTTGCTTATTTATTTAATGACTCACTCTTTCTTTCGTTCGTTCGCACGTTCATATAATATATATATATATATATATATATATATACATATACATACACATTTATTTATTTATTTATTTTTCATTTATTTATTTATTTTATTTGTATTTTACCCACACATTTACACAGTTATGCACTTACATATTTACTCATTTTCTTAATTAATTTATTTATTTGCTTATTTATTTAATGACTCACTTTTTTTTCGCACGTTCATATATATACATATATATATATATATATATATATATATATGTATACATTTATTTATTTATTTATTTATTTATTTACTTATTTATTTATTTTAGTTATTTTATTTGTATTTTACCAACATATTTACATACTTATGTACTTACATACTTACTCATTTACTTAATTTATTTATTTATATGCTTATTTATTTATTTATTTAATGACTCACTCGTTTTTGTTCGTTCTTAAGTACTTACATACTTACTCATTTACTTGATTTATTTATTTATATGCTTATTTATTTATTTATTTATTTATTTATTTATTTATTTATTTATTTATTTATTTATTTAATGACTCACTCGTTTTTGTTCGTTCGCACGTTCATATATATATATATATATATATATATATATACATTTATTTATTTATTTACTTATTTATTTATTTTATTTGTATTTTACCAACATATTTACATACTTATGTACTTACATACTTACTCATTTACTTAATTTATTTATTTATATGCTTATTTGTTTATTTATTTACTTATTTATTTAATGATTTATTTATTTTATTTGTACTGGCGCAGTTAAGACCACAGGGCCTCTTCTTACATTCCACCAGATCATGACCATATCGAAATACGCCTACATTCTTAACAGCATCACGTTGATTTCTCTTTAAACTTCTTACATTGAAAGAAAAATAGAATACTATAGAGACCGGTGAAACTTGCAATGTGAAAATAAAATAATCTAATAAACTTCACTCTATAATAAAAATGGAAATAATTTTGAATTGTGTTCTCATAGTTATGAAACAAAAGGTATGAATTATTTAAGATTGTTTGAATCAAAATGCAACACTGTTACAGTATTTAATAATAGTAGTAATTTAAACTCTATAATATATAACAAATTTATATTTAAATATCCTAATCATGTCAATTCTAACAGTTCTAGTATTAAATTTAAAAAGTCATGTATGGATTTTATATACATTGAAAAATTGTAAATTTAAATTTATATATTCTTATTGCGTAGTAGACATAAGACAAATTGCATTATACATTTCTTAATTTCAATTCAGGAATCCGCTCCTGAACACGAGTTTTACTCTTTCAGAGGTTAGCTAAAGTTATTCTGTTTATATTATATTACATATTATGTTACAATTATTACTTACTTACTTACTGGCTTTTAAGGAACCCGGAGGTTCATTGCCGCCCTCACATAAGCCCGCCATTGGTCCCTATCCTAAGCAAGATTAATCCAGTCTCTACCACCATATCCCACCTCCCTCAAATCCATTACGTCTCGGCCTCCCCAAAGGTCTTTTTCCCTCCGGCCTCCCAACTAACACTCTATATGCATTTCTGGATTCGCCCATACGTGCTACATGTCCCGCCCATCTCAAACGTCTGGATTTAATGTTCCTAATTATGTCAAGTGAAGTATACAATGCGTGCAGCTCTGCGTTGTGTAACTTTCTCCATTCTTCTGTAACTTCATCCCTCTTAGCCCCAAATATTTTTCTAAGAATCTTATTCTCAAACACCCTTAATCTCTGTTCCTCTCTCAAAGTGAGAGTCCAAGTTTCACAACCATACAGAACAACCGGTAATATAACTGTTTTATAAATTCTAACTTTCAGATTTTTTGACAGAAGACTAGATGATAAAAGCTTCTCAACCGAATAATAACACGCATTTCCCATATTTATTCTGCGTTTAATTTCCTCCCGAGTATCATTTATATTTGTTACTGTTGCTCCAAGATATTTGAATTTTTCCACCTCTTCGAAGGATAAATCTCCAGTTTTTATAGTTCCATTTCGTACAATATTCTCGTCACGAGACATAATCATATACTTTGTCTTTTCGGGATTTACTTCCAACCCTATCGCTTTACTTGCTTCAACTAGAATTTCTGCGTTTTCCCTAATCGTTTGTGGATTTTCTCCTAACATATTCACGTCATCCGCATAGACAAGAAGCTGATGTAACCCGTTCAACTCCAAACCTTCCGTGTTATCCTGAACTTTCTTAATGGCATATTGTAGAGCGAAGTTAAAAAGTAAAGGTGATAGTGCATCTCCTTGCTTTAGCCCGCAGTGAATTGGAAAAGCATCAGATAGAAACTGGCCTATACGGACTCTGCTGTAAGTTTCACTGAGATACATTTTAATTAATCGAACTAGTTTCTTGGGAATACCAAATTCAATAAGAATATTATATAAAACTTCTCTCTTAACCGAGTCATACGCCTTCTTGAAATCTATGAATAACTGATGTACTGTACCCTTATACTCCCATTTGTTACAATTATTAGCAAAATAACTAATTAATGGCTTTATGTAACATAGAATCTCGAGGTTTAGCCACTGAACATAATAGAAATAACTGGTATTAACTTCGAAGAAATAAATCATGAACCAGTCTTTAACACGATGTAATAAAGTAATAGGAAATTGGTCTAAGACGAATCGAAATACACCACGAAGGATCTCAATGGTCGGTGCAGAATGTGCGCATATCGATGAGGTTTGGGCTTGTCACCCCTGTCGTGTGCAGGCAGGGCGTCGTATTGAGACAGACACCTGGGCACAGTGGCGTGGGAACTTCACAGGAGGGAGGAATTCCGGTTGTTATGGGAACAGAACCAACTGAACACCGTTATTACAGACTCCAGCAAGTAGGGGTTAATCATGACTACCTCAATCAAGTTAAAGACGCTTTACACATTCTGTTACATTAAATACTATTGTACTCGCAATTGTACCACTTTTTTTTATCAGCCGTAGGTCATAGGATACTGACTATTGACCACAGGCACCAAACACTATCTGCCCTTTACAATTAGATCAAAGCACAATTCCGACAAATATATCCGTAGAGTGTAGATGAAATTATTGGGGATCATCAGTGTGATTTTAGGCGTAATAGATCAACTATTGATCAGATATTTTGTATTCGACAGATAATGGAGAAAAATGGGAGTATAAGGGTACAGTACTTCAGTTATTCATAGATTTCAAAAAGACGTATGACTCGGTTAAAAGAGAAGTTTTATATGATATTCCAATGAATTTGGTATTCCCAAGAAACTAGTTTGATTAATTAAAATGTGTCTCAGTGAAACGTACAGCAGAGTCCGTATAGGTCAGTTTCTGACAGATGCGTTTCCAATTCACTGTGGGCTAAAGCAGGGAGATGCACTATCACCTTTACTTTTTAACTTTGCTCTAGAGTATGCCATTAGGAAAGTCCAGGATAACAGAGAGGGTTTGGAATTGAACGGGTTACATCAGCTGCTTGTCTATGCGGATGACGTCAATATGTTAGAAGAAAATCCACAAACGATTAGGGAAAACACGGGAATTTTACTTGAACCATGTAAAGAAATAGGTTTGGAAGTAAATCCCGAAAAGACAAAGTGTATGATTATGTCTCGTGACGTGAATATTTTACGAAATGGAAATATAAAAATTGGAAATTTATCCTTGAAGAGGTGGAAAATTTCAAATATCTTGGAGCAACAGTAACAAATATAAATGATACTCGGGAGGAAATTAAACACAGAATAAATATGGGAAATGCCTGTTATTATTCGGTTGAGAAGCTTTTATCATCCAGTCTGCTGTCAAAAAATCTGAAAGTTAGAATTTATAAAACAGTTATATTACCGGTTGTTCTGTATGGTTGTGAAACTTGGACTCTCACTTTGAGAAAGGAACATAGGTAAAGGGTGTTTGAGAAAAGGTACTTAGGAAAATATTTGGGGCTAAGAGAGATGTAGTTATAGGAGAATGGAGAAAGTTACACAACGCAGAGCTGCACGCATTGTATACTTCACCTGACATAATTAGGAACATTAAATCCAGACGTTTGTGACGGGCAGGGCATGTAGCACGTATGGTCGAATCCAGAAATGCATATAGAGTGTTAGTTGGGAGGCCGGAGGGAAAAAGACCTTTAGGGAGGCCGAGACGTAGATGGGAAAATAATATTAAAATGGATTAGAGGGAGGTGGAATATGATGATAGAGAATGGATTAATCTTGCTCAGGATAGGGACCGATGGCGGGCTTATTTGAGGGCGGCAATGAATCTCCGGGTTCCTTAAAAGCCAGTAAGTAAGTATTATAGTGTTACAGAACTATTGTATGCGAGAGAAAAATACTGTATGTATTTTTACTTGAGTTCTGTGATTTACAGTTCAACCAGTAAATAACTATCCTTTCTATCTATAAAATTTAATATGGTGGTCAAAACATAAAGTCAGTGAAGTGAAGCTCTATCTCTTATATAACAAGATTAGTGAGTAACCAGCTTGAAAACATCTGGAATTCTGTGCTGTAAGGTTCTCTACTTTTCCCTTGCTCATTCGTCCATATGGTGTTGTGACTTTTGCATTTATAATTAATGTACGCCTTTTAAAGCAAAACATTATTAAACTATAAATGTTCACGCCCGATAACCTGGCTAATTGAAATCGAACTAAACATATTTTACACAACAGCGAAAGTTGTGCAACGATAAATATTTCACCTTCGAATTCCTTATGAATCGAATGAGATACAATAAATGTTTATTTATGCGTCTCCTAATTTCTTATTCTACATGAACTGAAATACAGTTAGTTCAAATGTGCCTGGAGTAGAATTTTGTACAAAATTCTTGAGGCAAATTAAAAAACTAGCGATATCATGGCGACAGTCGCCAACCAAATTTAATTGGAACTAGTGGCTTGTGCAGCAAATGCTGCAAACTAAGTTCATTAGACGTTCAAATAAAAATTTTTCAGATTTATTTTCAACAGTAATCTCACTAGAAGTTTTGATTTATCTAGAGAAAATCAAAACTCGAGTGGGATTTAATTGGCTATTACACGATTAGAAGAAAGTATATAAAGATTAGAAGTAACGAAGTACTCCAATACAATAAAATATTAATTGACTTACGAAAATACAAAACTGTCTTCAAAATTGTACCATCTCAACATTATAAATATTACGCTAATAGATGGCAGTAGTGTGTTATTATTACTTATTTAATTGTTATCAGTTGTGCCAACTATGGAATTTTCATTGAACTCTGTGGGAGGTTACTGATCAAGAAGGCTTTGTTGATTCAGTTTCATTTTTTTAAACAGTTGCATTCCACTTCAATTATCCCGATCCCAGTAATCAACGTCACTTGACAGATGATTTTCAATAAATCTTAGTATTAAACAATCTCTGATACGTGACTATTCATAATATCATATAGCAGAAGCTATAAAAAACATAACCTAAATAATATAAACGAGTGTTAGGAAAGGTTTAATTAGGGATGATGAAATAAACAAGAAACGTTTTAATTAACGATGATGAAATAAAAAATAAACATGAATAATTTTAAAAGAAACAATTATTGAAAGTACAATTTTCAAATTTGAATGTTTTAGTGGTTGGTGGTTCAGTTGATGTTATATTGGACGTGTGCGTAAAAGAAGTGAACTCGTTGATGTACATGGTGTATCCCTCAACTTATTCAGGATTTCCGAATGGTGCTCTTCATTTATTTGTAAATAGGGTTTCAGGATTCTTTCAGTGATCTTTATTAATTCTTGTTCTTGAATGCCAATGCGAATCATATTTGAAAGTGCTGTGCATCGACTGGAGTGGTTTGTAATTTTCTGTTTTTCGACGTCCAGACCAGTGCAGTTTGAAATGTTGGCAAACAAGAAACAAATGCTAGGGTAGTGATAAAAATAAACAAATGCTAGGGACGCGATAAAATTAAACAAATGCTAGGGACGCGATAAAATTGTGCGATAAGCAGCCATAATTGGTTGAAAGACGTGCTTTCGAACAATAGGCATAGCATCTTGGTATAGCTGCTGCATGTACAGCTTGAAATGTAGAGGGTAAAATCATTTTATCCTGGTAAGAGCTCTTGCTGAAATGATCGGGAGGCTACAACATTTTGTAGACCTCTTATTTTATCAGTACGTTACACCGTCTTTCCTTAGGAACTGTAATTTTTGCGCTCCCTCGAGCCAATACTGAAGAGAATGACGCATATAAATATCTATACCACACCGCCATTAAGTATATGAAAAAGACCCAACCCCACTTCATTAATAACTATAAAAATATTTGATTTTTAATATTATTATCTTACGTAAGTTTTATATATATAATAGCCGCCACTCAGTAAATTATAGAAATGAAGATCTAATTTAACACATTCTCTATATGTACTTACGAATCCCAAAACGTTTCACTTTCATATCATCAGTTATAGCATTAATATGTATAATTAATGAAAAATAATCACATCATGGCACTAACTGTAATGAAATTTCATTGCTAATGGTAATAATGTAACCAAACCACTTCAAGTTTTGTAGATTTCAATATCCAATACACAGCTGTACTCAGAAAATTAAACACCGCAGAATCAGACCTGTAAATTATTTTTAGTAAGTTAAGTGTTTAATAACCAATTTAATTTGAGCTCTAAATATGTCAACAATCCTGCAGGTCATGGCCTTCGTGTAATATTGTTTACTGTAGTGCGTGTTTTGTTTTGTTCTGAAATCACGGCCGTGCTGAAATGCAATTAGTTGTCAAAACTAAAGAAAGATGGATTTTGGAAAATAGGAAAACAATGTAGGAAAATTGATATTTCACTGAAAACTACTATTTTTCTGAAAAACTTTGAGTTCCAAGCTTCAAAATGAGGGGTCAGTTATTAAAATTCGTTCAGCCGTTTTCCCGTAATTTCCATTACCAGTTCAAATTATATATATATATATATATATATATATATATATATATATATATATATATATATATATATATACTAGTGGCTTGTGCAGCAAATGCTGCAAATTAAGTTCATTAGACGTTCAAATAAACATTTTTGAGATTTATTTTCAATGAAGAATACCAGACATTCGGAAAGTTATTTGCTTCCATAACAATGAAAGATACTCTCTCTCGAGCCAGTACTGAAGAGACCCACGCATATAAATATCTACACCACACCGACATTAAATATATGAAAAAGACCCAAACCCACTTGATTAATAATTATAAAAATATTTGATTTTTAATAATATTATTATCTTACTTATGTTTTATAGCTTTCAGTAACATATACTATAGAGCCGCCACTCAGTAAAATATAGAAATCAAAATCTAATTTAAGTTATTCTCTACATCTACTTATATAACCCCAAAACGTTTCACTTTCATATCATCAATATTGCATTAATATATGAAAAATAGTCACATCATGGCATTAACTGCAATAATATTTCATTTCTAATGGTAATAATATCATCAAACCACCTCAAGTTTTGTAGTTTTTAATATCCAATACACAGCTGTACCCAGAAAATTACACACCACAGAATCGAACCTGTAAATTATTTTTAGTAAGTTAAGTTTTTAATAACCAATTTAATTTGAGCTCTAAATATGTCAGCATTCTTGCAGATCATGGCCTTCGTGTAATATTGTTTACTGTAGTATGTGTTTTGTTTTATTCTGAAATGCAGCACGGCCGACTTGATCTCGCTTCGCTTCTCCTTTACAAAAAAGCGAAGGTTATATCAAGTCGGCCGTGAATGCTATTAGCTAGTTCTCAAAACTGACGACAGATGGATTTTGGAAAATAAGAAAATTATGTTTAAAAATTGACATTTCACTGAAAACTACTATTTTCTGAAAAACTTCGGGTTCCAAGCTTCAAAATGAGGGGTCATTAATTAAAATCCGTTCAGCCGTTTTCCCGTAATTTCCATTAACAGTTCAAATTATGTATATAGGTATTCCTATGAGAAGTCTTTCCGATAAAAACAGATGGAACTGGAATAGATTGTATCTCACATGTACGAGTATATAAAAAAAAAACTTGAATTAAACATATGTGAGTTTCAAACGAAATATCTAGATTGCCTACTTTTTAAGGATATTTTATGAGGTTGACGTAATTCACAGAATGTGTCCCGTCCTTTTCCCTCAAAAACATCATTAGAAACAAGCGTGGGCAGCCCATCCTATCGATGTTTTTGATACTTGGATCTAAAAGCTGCCCAATTCAATCCAATTAAAAGCTTACAGAATAAGCGCTCTTTTGTCCTGGACTCCATGGCAACCGTGTCGACGTCCCTCCACTAGTTTATACAAGGAAGAGATCTGAACGCCGTAACGGAGACAAGGACCATATTAGGGAAACTTCGGCTTCATACGACCTCAAATAGCAAATGTGTAGTCGCCATAGCAACAGCTGTTGAAATTTATGAAGTAATAATATAAACGTGTCAGATTCCTGTTTTATTCACATAAACAAAAGTCAGTGTGTAACTTCGACATCCAATTCAATTAAATTGCAGAAAGAATTACTTGTTTGGATCGTTAGTGGCCATTATGGTAAACGGAAGTGTGTAATAAGTAATCGGTATGTCATACTGTGGAAGCTTTATGCGTGTCTTTGTTGTGATTATGCCAGAGCATTGCACTGAACTGGCATAAATTACGTATGTGGTGACATTCACCGAGGAAGACTCTACTATAATGCGTTGTAGCATCCATTACAACTTGGCAAGAAACTAACGAATATTCCTTATTTGTTTCGTTGTAATTACGAAGTCTATACGTTTTCACAGAAGTGAATGACCGAGTAAAAGGTTTTATAAACATTATCACGATAATAGTCGCAGTTAATAGCCCTAACAGTGTCTGGCGAGCTGAATTATCTGTAATCTAGACTCAAATCGTTTACATGAAAAACTTAAAATTATAAAATATTGTACAGTTAGTTCTTAATTTACCTGTTCTACACAAGGAATTATCTACAGACTGCACTTTATCACAACACAAACTCATTTTTCACACAGATCTAACTCAAGACTGGACATGAAGTAATGATCAGACCTATAACTAAAACGATATTATTCTGGCTAATATCAGTTCAGTGAAACAACTATAATTATAACAGCAAAATTTCCTCTTCAAAATGTAAGTAAAAAAAATTGGCAATATAACCATTGCTAAACTTTCTCCATTTAATCTCATTAAGATGCTTATTGAGTTTAAATCTCTCTTCTTGGCAGCCATTACAAATTAAACTTTGTTCAATAATCTAGACAGGTTTAAAAACATTTATTTAAATAATACTGAATGTAAAACTACTGTAGGCATTTCGCTAGCCCGCGCTACGAGCGTGCTAAACTAGCCCCGGCTATCAACTGGTTACTTGTACACGATTCATATTATATTATATCGCTAACACTGGTTTATGAATACGAAAAACGTTAGTTCACTGATCATCCACCGGAAGTCCACGCTAAGAATGTCTATGAATACGACCCTCACTGTCTAAACAGTGATAATTTATTCTTATGATAATGAATTTTTTTTATTTTAGTAGGTTATTTTACGACGCTTCATCAACATCTTAGGTTATTTAGCGTCTGAATGAGATGAAGGTGATAATGCCGGTGAAATGAGTCCGGGGTCCAGCACCGAAAGTTACCCAGCATTTGCTCATATTGCGTTGAGGGAAAACCCCGCAAAAAACATCAACTAGGTATGAGGAAAGATGAGTGGAACGGAGAAAAATTCTCTCCTGCACTGGGATTTAAACCCGGGTTTTCAGCTCTACGTGCTGACGCTCTATCCACTAAGCCACACCGGATTCCCATTCCGATGTCGGATTGAATCCTCTCAGTTTAAGTTCCACCTCTTGGGTTCCCTCTAGTGCGATGAAAGAGTAATGGAGCGGAGAAAAATTCTCTCCGGCGCCGGGATTTGAACCCGGGTTTTCAGCTCTACGTGCTGACGCTTTATCCACTAAGCCACACCGGCGTCGGAAGAATCGTCTCAGTTTTAAGTTCCAAATCTTGGGTTCCCTCTAGTGGCCGCCCTCTGCACTACGTCATAGATATCTATGAACCTAGGACCGAAGTCCACACATGTGCTGAGGTGCACTCATAATGAGTGACTAGTTGGCCGGGATCCGGCGGAATAAGCGCCGTCACTAGTCACTCATTACGAGTGCACCTCAGCACATGTGTGGACTTCGGTCCTAGATTCATAGATATCTATGACGTAGTGCAGAGGGCGGCCACTAGAGGGAACAAGAGTTGGAACAAAACTGAGATGATTCTTCCGACGCCGAGGTGGAATCGGTGTGGCTTAGTCGATAAAGCGTCGGCACGTAGAGCTGAAAACCCGGGTTCAAATCCCGGCGCCGTAGAGAATTTTTTCTCCGTCCATTACTCTTTCATCGTATGATGACGCAGAATATCTACATGGAAATATCATATGTACTTCGGTACATTAAAATAATATATATTCCCTCCAGTGGCCTACCCTCATGCACCGCGTCATAGATGTATGACAGTGGCACAATGTCCACACATGTGCTGAGGTGCACTCGTTATGAGTGACTAAGTGGCCGGGATCCGACGGAATAAGCGCCGTCTTAAATCACTACGTGATTATTTTTAGCATATATTATTATGATGTACTAAAGTATATATGATATTTCCATGGTGATATTCTGCTTCATCATATGATGAAAGATGAGTGAGAAAAATTCTCTCCGGCACCGGGATTTTTTCTCCGTTCCACTCATCTTTCATCATATGATGAAGCAGAATATCTGCACGGAATGATCATAATATCAACCAGGTAACTTGCCCCAACCGGGAATCGAACCCGGGCCACCTGGTTTCGCGGCCAGACGCGCTAACCGTTACTCCACAGGTGTGGACCCACGATAATGAATTTAGACGGCCTCCAGATATAGAGGATAACTGCGAATATATTGAATAAGCAGTCGCGAACAGCCGAAAAGAGGTGGTCCTCCAGCTTGGGGGTTGGGCGAAGGGCTAACAACCCATCACCGTAAAAAAAGAGATTGTTACGAAATCCCAACATAAGCCTCGGAATAGGACTGATACATGAGCGCGACCACAGATCAGCTGCTTTGTTTTTTATTTGCGGAAGTAGATTTTTGCACAAGAACCTTGCCACGTTGATCAAGTAAAAGTTTCAAATCATACTTAAGAGTAAAAACTTAATAAATGCATCGAATAGACACTAAGGACCATATTCACAGACATTCTTAGCGCTTCCAGTGGATGATCAGCTAACTATTCATAAACCAGTGTTAGCGATATGATATGATAAATTGTTTATGTTTGTAATTTGAAGTAGTTTTCATGATATGTAGGCTATTATCAATTTCTGTATGTCACAACTGATTGAATTGTTTATGCCTTAAATTTAATTAACTTACTTGTTTTGTATTATACATATAGCTCAACTCATAAATGATCGTTTGCGTTTGTAAATTTAATAATCTGATTGGCTATGTATTGTATACTTTTAGTAGAGCCATCGATGTAGCTCAGTCGGCAGACTCGCTGGGCTGCTGATCCGGAGCTGCGTTCGGGCTTGGGTTGGATCCCCATTTGATCTCATTGAATGGTTTCTTCCGAGGTTTTCCCCAGCCGTGGGACTGAAGCCGGATGGTCTATGGCGAGTCCTCGGCATCAACCCCTTTGATTTGATTACCTGGTTGGGTTTTTCCGAGGTTTTTCCCAACCAAAAGGCAAATGCCGGGAAATCTTTTGGCGAATCCTCGGACCTCATCTCATCTCACTTCATCTCGCCAAAATATTGTAAAAATTGCAAGAAATTGTAAAAATTGTAGAAAATTACTAAATTGTAAAATGTTGTAAAAATTTGTAAAAATTGTAATTATAATATTGTAAAATTTTGACTTGTTCTACATCTTAAAGCTTCATTTTTCATGTAAGATCTATGGAATATAATGGATGAATGAATGAATGAATGAATGAATGAATGAATGAATGAATGAATGAATCCTGTACAAGTAATCAGTCGATAGCCGGGACTAGTTTAGCACGCTCGTAGCACGGGCTAGCGAAATAATAATAATAATAATAATAATAATAATAATGATAATAATAATAATAATAATAATAATAATAATGATTTATTTTAGCTGGCAGAGTTAAGGCCGTAAGGCCTTCTCTTCCACTCAACCAGCAAAAAGTGTATATACATATGCATGAACTTACAAAGAATTCAACAATTTGATTTAGATGAGAGTTACATGTATACAAGAGTTATTTACAAATTAAACAACAAAATACTATGAACTATTAATTAAACACTGAAATAAACTGTGTAGCAGAATTAAACTAAAATACATAGAATGTTAATATATTTCAAATAATATTAGATAATAGAAAGAGATTATTATGAGCCAATTTTGAAAATACAGTACTATCAGGATGATGTCTAAAGAAAAAAGTAACAATGTAGTCAGTGATAGTTTAAATCAGTATGATTGGAGTGAAATGCTAATAAGGTTATCTTTTAAGCTGTTCTTAAAGGTGTTTATTGTCTTGCAGCCCCTAATACTTTGTGACAAGAAATTCCATTGACGCGAGGTGGATATTGTAAAGATGAGGAATAACAAGATGTTCTATGAAGAGGTATATTTAGCGTGCCACAGATAAGTGATCTGGTATTTACGTCGTGGTTAGAGTATAGATAAGAGAAACGAGACGAAAGGTAATTTGGTGTTGAGGTGTGCAGAATTCGAAAGAGTAAAGACAAAGAGTGTAAAGTTCTGCGTTCTTTAAGTCGGAGCCACGAGAGACTTGCGAAGGACGGTGATATGTGATCATATCGTCGGATGTTGCACACGTATCTGACGCACATATTCTGAGCTCGCTGTAACTTGACTGACAGTTCAGAACTTAGGTCACTTAACAAAACGTCACAATAATCGAAGTGCGGCATTACTAGGGTTTGTACTAGGGTAAGTTTTAGTTGCTGGGGCAAGAAGTTTCTCAAGCGACTCAAAGAGTGAATGGAGGAACAGATTTTTTTATCGTTTCTTTAATTTGAAAATTCCAACTTAGATTATTATCAAAAAATAAGCCAAGATTTTTTACGACATTACGAAATGTCTATGAAAGAAACTTGGAAGCGATTTCAGAAACTCTTAGAATTAAAGTGCGATTCTGAACTCCAAAGCAGAGGGGGGTGAAGTAGTGTAACTTCCGAACGATCTGATAAGGCGAGCGAGATCGGTTTTTCTGCAGCAAATCCTGCACAGCAGATACACGTTGCAAGTACAGGAATGCTTCAAACAGGTCCATGATGACGAAAATGACTAATGAGAGGCTTTCTATCGGTCATTGCATCCATTGCCATGTTTGGTATGAATCGAGACCTCACCTGGATTCTGTCATGATTAGTAGGAGGCTGCTAATGATTAGAGAATTAACATCCAGTTAACTAGGGCGGCCAGAACGTGCCTCAACAAAAACTAATTTGTGCGGACATACATCATCATTTGTTCTGCTTTTGAAATGTCTTCATTGGAAAAGCAATTAAGCCCTGCGTGATCTTGATTATGTGTAACAATGTTACATACAATTACACTTTCTTTTAATGCTCCTTCAAGGGACTGAAAGACGTGTGTGTTCTTGTAGCCGTGTGGGGTCAGAACACAGGCACGGAAATATTGATTATTTCACAGCGGGCAGCAATCAAGCAACGGTGTCCTGTATAAAACGTAGCCAGGGGTTCAAATCTCTCCCCTCTTCCTCAAGAGTCTGTTAGTTTCTAATTGCAATGAATTATTAATTGAACGACCTCTAATTCGAAGTCCACTACACAAAGGAAGTTTCTGAAAATCTAGTCTTTCAGGTGAAGCTTCCTGTAAAGCAGATTTGAATAATTTCAAGGGAAAAATTGTTCCGGGGCCGAGTATCGATACCGGGACCTCTGGTTGAACGTACCAGCGCTCTCCCAAATTTTTCCCTTGAAATTATTCAAATCTGCTTTACAGGAAGCTTCACCTGAAAGACTAGATTTGCATAATATATACGTCACTGTGTACGTTAACAGAAAACCACAATTCCAAGTCACACAGAATCTGTGTGCACTCGATGTGGGTCTCTGGCGTTCCGTCAGCCCACGCGAGTTGTGTGGATATAAAGGGAAAAGTCGAGACGGTGTCGGGTGGAGTTCCCGGGTAGCTCAGTTGGGAGAGCGCTGGTACGTTCAACCAGAGGTCCCGGGATCGATACCCGGCCCCGGAACAATTTTTCCCTTGAAATTATTCAAAGGAAGTTTCTTTTCTTCACTTCTTATTTTGCGATAGAATCCACTTCAATCTCAGTCATCCCAACATTCTCCTCGGATTCTTCCTGGTTTCGATTTACATTGAATGGTACATTTTCGGTATGATTTCATTGTCTACTAGTTATATGTCGATGGCTTAGAGCACAAAATATTGTATCCACTGATCATATCTTTCGGGAAACGTTAAAACAAGCGTTTCCTGTTGCATACTTCTTACAGAAATAATCTGCAAAATATAATTGGAGGACTCCCTCTAAAAATAAGGTAGTTCCACTTTCATAAAGTTGTAAAACATTCTGAAAAAAATACAAATTTTAACTGAACTTCTTTCCTTTTTCAGAGTATGTTCTAGGTACCTAGTACTTTGATTTTATCATTAGTTCATTTATTACAATCAGTAATTTAAGCAGTAAAATATAAACATATAATGAAGCTGAATAATTTCAAGGGAAAAATTGTTCCGGGGCCGGGTATCGATCCCGGGACCTCTGGTTGAACGTACCAGCGCTCACCACAATTCCAAGTCACACAGAGTTTGTGTGCACTCGATGTGGCGTTTCGTCAGCCCACGCAAGTTGTGTGGATATAAAGGGAAAAGTTGAGACGGTGCCGGGTGGAGTTCCCGGGTAGCTCAGTTGGCAGAGCGCTGGTACGTTCAACCAAAGGTCCCGGGATCGATACCCGGCCCCGGAACAATTTTTCCCTTGAAATTATTCAAACCTGCTTTACAGGGAGCTTTACCTGAAAGATTAGATTTGCATAATACATACGTCACTGTGTACGTTAACAGAAAACCACAATTCCAAGTCACACAGAGATTGTGTGCAGTCGATGTGGGTCTCTGGCGTTTCGTCAGCCCACGCGAGTTGTGTGGATATAAAGGGAAAAGTTGAGACGGTACCGGGTGGAGTTCCCGGGTAGCTCAGTTGGCAGAGCGCTGGTACGTTCAACCAGAGGTCCCGAGATCGATACCCGGCCCGGGAACAATTTTTCCCTTGAAATTATTCAAATCTGCTTTACAGGGAGCTTTACCTGAAAGATTAGATTTGCATAATATATACGTCACTGTGTACGTTAACAGAAAACCACAATTCCAAGTCACACAGAGATTGTGTGCGCTCGATGTGGGTCTCTGGCGTTTCGTCAGCCCACGCGAGTTGTGTGGATATAAAGGGAAAAGTTGAGACGGTGCCGGGTGGAGTTCCCGGGTAGCTCAGTTGGCAGAGCGCTGGTACGTTCAACCAGAGGTCCCGAGATCGATACCCGACCCGGGAACAATTTTTCCCTTGAAATTATTCAAATTTGCTTTACAGGAAGCTTTACCTGAAAGATTAGATTTGCATATAATGAAGCTACCCCCTTTTTGTAATAAAATTGGATTTAATCAGCCACAATTAGCACTGAAAACACATGCTCTACCAGGTGCATCCAACAACTAGAGATGACATGAAATAAAGAATTAGACAAGCCTGTGGGTTTCTCAGCTGAGCTGAAGTGAAATCACGGATGTTAGGAGTTGATCAGAACATTGTTTAGCACAGGGCGGCGTACATTTTGAACACTTACTATGAAGAGTGTACGTACATAAACAACATACAGTATTTCTCAGAAGATACCATTTTTGTTGCTTTGTGAATAAACGATAAAAGCTAGAAAAAAAAGTTTCAATAAAAGTTGTTTCTTTTTAAAAGAGTTTTCAATGGTACCTTCAATTACCCATCTTCTCATTTGAAATTTCGAAGTTGACCACAGGTATCCCTACTTCCGGTTTGTTACGGGAAATGGTAGTACCACCAATCGATTCTTTACATAGGTTTTTGGTTAAAGTGAATCGAGGGCAGATGACTATCGGGGGAAGATGCTTATTTCTTTGTAGTTTCACATTTTTCCAAGAGAGAACGCCACGCGAATGTCTTCATGATCACTGAGACAGTTGAATGTCTGTAGAGTGGATGCTAACTCATTTTGCCACATGTTCTTGTTGTGAGACGAAGAAAACAGCTCATTTTTCTTCTATAAAGTAATTGCAAAGGTATGTTAAAATTTTAATACATCCTTGAATTCGTAATAACTGTCAAACCTTTGTAATGGATATTGTAGTAAAGGTTCTAAAGTTTGTATTGTTAACAAACAACGACTTTATTCCGCCATCTTAGGTTGCGTCACAGCACTAGGCATCTTACCCCGCTACTTGGGGAAGATGATCATTTTTTCGGGGTAAGATGGCAACTTGTTGTAAGAGTTTTATTTTTTGTTTTATTGCAGGGAATACGTAAACATTACGTAAGGTCCTCTGATAGACGTCAGTGGATTGAGGACAGTCTTCAACTTGCGATGGAACATGTTAGAATAGGGAGTATGAACTGTTTTAGAGCATTGCAAGCATACGAGATTCTTTACCGTACCCTTAAACCCCACCTAAAAAGGAATGATAACAAAAAAAAAAAATGTACTGGATTGAATTCATTGTGTGCAAGAAGTGATTTCACGAGTCTTGCACACGGCAATAAAATATGTGCAATGACTGTGTTGCTAAGTAGTGATAAACGAATGAGAAAGTGTCCATGAGCTTTAGGTTAAGATAATTTTGTTATATACATGTATCAAACCAAGTTCAGGTAAAATACATATATCAGTAAATGTGTTAATTGGATCTGTCATCTTACCCTATCGGGGAAAGATGCCTACATTGCAGGTAAGAAGAAAACCTGTATCTTTAAACAAGGTAATTAATATTTTCTGTTTCGTACCAAAAATATAGTTTCAAAATACCTTCCAAACTTTGATATTTCAATATGAAATTCAAATCTAAATAAACAGTATCTTAAATTTTCAATCAAAGAAAAAGTTAGGCAACTTCTCCCGATCCACTCTACCAAATTTTTTTTTTTTTATGAACAACCAGTAACACATAATTTTCTAGAAAAAAGGCTGATACGGGTGGTCTGAAACACCCGGTATATTATATCCCGTTTAGCCCTACCATAAAAAATCTCGGAGTGCATTTCGAATCTAATCTCATTTGGAATAAGCATATTACATATACATGTAAGAAGGCATTCTCTATTCTCCATTCGCTAAAAAGATTGTATCATTATCCATCTAAATTAAAACAGACGCTGGTACAGACACACATTCTACCTCACTTCGATTATTGCGACGTTTTGTTCAGTGATCTCAGGATTGATTCCGCTCAGAAACTACAGCGTGTTCATAACGCGTGCGTCCGCTTCATTTGTAATGTTCGATACTATGATCATATCTCACCTTCTTTCGAGAAGTTATCATGGCTTAGGTTACATGAGAGGAGAAATCTGCACTCACTTTCTCTCTTATATCGAATTATGCACACTTCATCTCCCTATTATTTATTCGCTCGTTTTCAAACTCTCTCTCGCTATCATAATATTAATACTCGATCACAACGCGATAACACGCTAGAAATTCCACTTCACACATCATCTCTGTATTCGTCATCTTTCACTGTTGCTAAACCTCGTCACTGGAACTCTCTGCCGCCAGAAGTCAAGGGCTGCCGAACATTGAAATCTTTCAAATCTAAAATTATCTTATGACGAGTTGCCAAACTAACTTACTATTATGACAAGTGTTGTATTGCATGTTTCCACGTATTCACATTTTTTATGTTCTAGTGATATTCAATTTATTTTATATTTTTGTTTTCATATTTTCCGATAATGGTATATCTATAATGTGATAAGTTGAGCTATAAATAATCATCATTTTCCTTACTGTGTGTACCTAAAAATATTGTATTCATTGTATGCTTTGTACTGCACTATTTTATTACTACTATTAGTATTATTATTATTTTATTATTATTACTATTATTATTACTATTCTTATTTTTATCATTATTATTATTATTATTATTATTATTATTATTATTATTATTATTATTATTATTATCAATATGTCTTATTTTTAATACTTTGTATGTCTCATTTATTTTGACCTGCTGTTCACATTTTATTATGTTTTTTCTTTCTTTCTGTATGTTATATATTATGTCTGATTTCTACTTACTCGTTGCTTACATTTTATTATTATTATCTTATTCAGTTTTGTGTGTAAAATTGTAGTGTACTTTGTAAATTTGTAGTGTTTTTTGTAACGCAGTTTTACTCCTGGTTGAGTGTTAGAGAAGGCCGTATGGCCTTAACTCTGCCAGGTTAAAGAAATTATTATTATTATTATTATTATTATTATTATTATTATTATTAAAGTATATGATTATGTCTCGTGACCAGAATATTGTACGAAATGGAAATATAAAAATTGGAGATTTATCCTTCGAAGGGGTGGAAAAATTCAAATATCTTGGAGCAACAGTAACAAATATAAATGACACTCGGAAGGAAATTAAACGCAGAATAAATATGGGAAATGCCTGTTATTATTCGGTTGAGAAGCTTTTGTCATCTAGTCTTCTGTCAAAAAATCTGAAAGTTAGAATTTGTAAAACAGTTATATTACCGGTTGTTCTGTATGGTTGTGGAACTTGGACTCTCACACTGATAGAGGAACATAGGTTAAGGGTGTTTGAGAATAAGGTGCTTAGGAAAATATTTGGGGCTAAGTGGGATGAAGTTACAGGAGAATGGAGAAAGTTACACAACGCAGAACTGCACGCATTGTATTCTTCACCTGACTTAATTAGGAACATTAAATCCAGACGTTTGAGATGGGCAGGGCATGTAGCACGTATGGGCAAATCCAGAAATGCATTTAGAGTGTTAGTTGGGAGACCGGAGGGAAAAAGACCTTTGGGGAGGCCGAGACGTAGATGGGAGGATAATATTAAGATGGATTTGAGGGAGGTGGGATATGATGATAGAGACTGGATTAATCTTGCACAGGATAGGGACCGATGGCGGGCTTATGTGAGGGCGGCAATGAACCTTCGAGTTCCTTAAAAGCCATTTGTAAGTAAGTATTATTATTATTATTATTATTATTATTATTATTATTATTATTATTATTATTATTATTGTTATTATTATATGAGTATATAAATAAAATACATTACATTGTTAAAGGAAGTAGGTACTGCAGTTCATTATATTAGTTCGGATATTCAGGCGTTACGGAATCATTGCCATTTCATTAAAACTCCAGTCATTTTTCATTTAATTGGTTTTAGCTCCCGAAATGAAGCAAATTATCATCCAAGACGTGATGAAAAGGGACTTTATCCGTACTGTAATGTAATCTGACAATTAATGGTAGGCCTACACTTGAAACTTAGCCTCTTCTGCATAGATCAGTTCATTAATTACAAAGGTGGAAAGTGAACATCTGGTACTTACTGACATGGGGTTGCAGTGTAGGCCTACTCCATTCTTCCTCTCCCCGCTAGTATTATGTTCGCACCAGTGCATTCCCTGTAACATAGAACGACCTAATTACGAATGTGTTGTGCTTATACAGGCACGTGCACACAACATTATCGGAGGACTGGAAGCAAATAATGATCACATATTAATAATTATAAAGTACTTCTGATTATTTTGCCTTCCGAAATATTTAACATCACAACCAAAATCAACAAGAAAAGAATAGGATTCGGGTAATCAGTGATTGTTATCTCTGTCTTCAAATATTATTTGTGCTGGAATCATTGAAACCCTAAGTGAACTGCCACATTCTAGATATTTGTTGCTATTGATAAAATTTAGGTGTAAATTATGAATATGTACACCTTTCTTTACTGTATTATGTCGTTAAAGAATTATGATATGACAGAATACACCAGATTAACTTCTAAGTACATTTTGAAGCTGTTGACACAATTATTTTCTAAAATCTGAATAAAATAATATTGGTAATGTGTTTACTTTTATTGTAAAGAATAACAGATCATGACGCAATTGCTAGAGAAAGAAAGACTGAAAGTTTCATACAGCCGTTTTAAAACTGAATTGTAAGAGAGGAGAGTTACAAATATTCAGAAAGATTAAAAATAAAACAATCACATAGTAGTGACTCCTCTGGAGAAAGAATTAAGGAAGAGATTAGTGAAGTGCTTTGTGTGGAGTGTAGAATTGTATGGGGCAGAAACATGGACATTACGACGAAGTGAAGAGAAGCGAACAGAAGCATTCGAAATGTGGATATGGAGAAGAATGGGGCGTGTGAAATGGACAGACAGAATAAGAAATGAAGCTGTGTTGGAAAGAGTGGATGAAGAAAGAATGGTGTTAGAACTGATCAGGAAGAGGAAAAGGAATAGGCTGGGTCACTGGTTGAGAAGAAACTGTCTTCTGAGGATGCACTGGAAGGAATGGTGAATGGGAGAAGAGTTCGGGGCAGAATAAGATATCAGATGATAGACGACATTAAGATATATGGATCATATGATGAGACAAAGACGAAGGCAGAAAAATAGGAAAGACTGGAGAATGCCGGGTTTGCAGTGAAAGACCTGCCCTTAGGAGAACACTATGAATGAATGAATGAATGAATTAATTAATTAATTTTAGAGAACCGAGTCCCTTATGCGAAGATACACTTTGGACAACCACAAAGACAGCTCTGAATGAGTGAAGAAAGTCCGAATCGAAATTACAAATTTTATTATTACGCTATTACAGCATTTACTCGAAAATAATATCCCATCGATTTTAAGACCCTCCTAATTTTGAAAATATTGTTTTTTGAAAGTAATTTATACGTGAATATTAGACATATAAGAAAATACCGGTAATAGTATTCTAGTGCCGTATTCTAAGTGAGACAGAAACTGTAAGTTTTCAAGAAAATCGTTGTCAAGGGAACACAAAATAACTAAACAATCGAAGGAGCGAGCAAGGAAACGAAAGAATGAATGAATGAACGAATAAATCAAATCAAAATAAAGACAAACAA
>JAJSOF020000037.1:4617500-4652500 GCA_025594305.2 Periplaneta americana | reverse complement strand
TATCGTCCGTTACTTATTACGTGTATCTGTCTCCATCCCTCTCTCTCTCCGTTGGGTGTTCATTTTGTAAAGTGCAGAGATTTGTGTTAGTGCAGTTTGCACAGAGTATGTGAGCAATATGTGCAATGGGTAATGTATAGTGATCACTCATGTAATGTTTTATGCTGGGTAGAGTTTCTCTCTTATTGAGTGTATATGTATTCATGGTTTGATTAGTCAGTTTGAGTGATATCTATGCTTGAATGGATTATGTATTAAGTTAATGTGCCGGCTGGGTGTTGTGTTCAGATTCATACTCAGATAGTTAATATATATATATATATATTTTTTTTTTTTAAAGAGTGGTTCATGAACATATGGCTAATAGGTTAGTCACTGATTGTCGAGAGACGGCCATATTAAATTGTTTAATCACTTATAAGTGTGTTGGCCTCAGCCTTGCGATACTTACATGATTTACATATCCTGGGGATATCATTTCAGATTAGTTTGTCCTATTTTCACTCACCCATTTCATATTTATTGTTATTTCATTTTTCATTTATGTACATTGTTACTTATTATTGTTAATTATATTTGTTTAACAAATTCACACTATTCATTTCTAAAAGTCTTCCACTGCGCACATCCAATCTTTCCAATGTGCCGTCCACCTGGCGAAAGCAGCCAATATAAGAAAGATAAAGAGGAGGAGTGGATGATCGTACCGCTACCAGCCCTCCACTCCACACCACATATGGCATTCACTTGACTTTAACCCTTGCTTTCTCCGTTTTCAATAAATGGCGCTTGGCCCACTCTGAGCCCTTCAATTTTCATTATAACTTTACTTGGATTGAGGCCCGCAGTCGGCTGGTCGGTCTTGGCTCTCCATGGGCTATCGCGTCACGAATTATATTTACATAATGCAAAACTTACGGAAGTTCTAGTAGGTTATGAACATAAATAGCTAGCAAGACATTACCTGCAAGAGATTACATTTTCTTTGTAACTTTACTTAAATCCATATAACTGGCTGTAAGGCTAGGTCAGTGATTTTACCTGAAAAATGTATGCCTTTCCTAGAAAGAACGAGTTGAACAGATTCTGTAAGAGTTTTCTTTGAAGACTTGGTATGACTGTGTTAACGAGTTCCAGATTTAGATCCCTAAAGTAGCGTCTCTAAAAATATTGCCTTGCTGTTGATTAGAGCCAACCATGAGGATCTCTTTAAACTAACGAAAACCAACTGTTGTGAAGTAATGGATATCATTTCTCGATCGAATCTTGTATGGATGAGTTTCTTCCTTTTGGTATCAAGAGTTGTAGTTCACCAACACCACCGCCTTCAATATCGCCCTTGTCATCACCATCATTATCATCATTAACAGCACAGTTAGGGGGCAATTTGGAGATACAGAGATTCGCTAAAGCTGTTCACTCTATTGTTTTTTTAACTTGGTTATTTAACGATGATGTAATCAACTAGCGTCGATGGGATTGTTGATAGCAAGATGGTATTTGGCGAGATGAGGCCGAGGATTTGCCATAGATTACTTGGCATTTGCCTTAGGTTGGAAAAAACCCCAGAACCCAACCAGGTCATCAGCCCAAATGGGGATCGAACACGCGCCCGAGCGCAACTCCTGATCGGCAGGCAAGCACCTTAGGCGACTGAGCTACGCCGGTGGCTGTACTTCATTGTTTCAAATATATATATATATATATATATATATATTTTTTTATTTTAGTTGGTTACTTAACGACGCTATATCAAATGCTTGGTTATTTAGCGTCTATGGGATTGGTGATAGCGAGATGGTATTTGGCGAGATGAGGCCGAGGATTCGCCATAGATTACCTGACATTCGTCTTAGGTTGGGAAAAACCTCAGAACCCAACCAGGTCATCAGCTCAAACGGGGACCGAAATGTTCCCTACAAGAGGTCCTCCTGTCAACGCCCGCTATGCATCTGACAATACGCTTTTGAGCAATAAATATATCATTCAGCATGGTTCCAGATCCCCAAAAACAAATACCATATGAAACCCTTGACTCGACGTGTGCGAAATAATAAGACATTAATACATCGTGATTTATTATCGACCTCAAAATTCTGATTTGATAACAAATGCTATTGAGTTTAGAAATTAAACTTGTGCAATGGGGTCTCCAAGACAAACAATCATCAAATGTAACGCCCAAGAATTTAGTAGTTTCCTATTTACATAAGTATTGATCTTGAATAGAAATACAGGGACATCACTTTATTTGTACTTGCATTTTTATTGTACCTGCGTTCCTGAATGTATTCGACTCCCACCCCTTGCAGTAATGTTCTTGCTCCCGTCAGCCATACAAACTTACGGCCGCTGTTGCATTTGAAGTCTGCTAGCAGTGAAGTAAACAGTACATAGTGTAGTGTGTTTCAGAAATATGGTTGCGTTTTCTATAGAAGAAAGAGCCTATGTTATTGAAGCTTATTTCCAGGGGCAAGTATTTATGGAGATTGAATTTATTATTTGTGTTTTTTAATACTGGTGTCGGCGGAGATTGTTGGAGATTGATTTGAACTCTTGGCGGGTATTAATGGAAATTTTGAAAAATACAATTCTTTTGAAATTGGAGTATTATTACTTTCCAAATAATTAATATTAAAGGTTCGTTGGATTCTGGTAAAGGTGCGGTATGGCTAATAGACAATATTTGTTGCATTGAGACTGTATTTAACACACATGCATTAAACACGAAAAAAAAACTGCAGCCCTCAAATTAACTTACTTACTTACAAATCGCTTTTAAGGAACCCGAAGGTTCATTGCCGCCCTCACATAAGCCCGCCATTGGTCCCTATCCTGTGCAAGATTAATCCAGTCTCTATCATCATACCCCACCTCCCTCAAATCCATTTCAATATTATCCTCCCATCTACGTCTCGGCCTCCCTAAAGGTCTTTTTACCTCCGGTCTCCAAACTAACACTCTATATGCATTTCTGGATTCGCCCATACGTGCTACATGCCCTGCCCATCTCAAACGTCTGGATTTAATGTTCCTAATTATGTCAGGTGAAGAATACAATGCGTGCAGTTCTGTGTTGTGTAACTTTCTCCATTCTCCTGTAACTTCATCCCGCTTAGCCCCAAATATTTTCCTAAGCACCTTATTCTCAAACACCCTGAACCTATGTTCCTCTCTCAGAGTGAGAGTCCAAGTTTCACAACCATACAGAAGAACCGGTAATATAACTGTTTTATAAATTCTAACTTTCAGATTTTTGGACAGCAGACTGGATGATAAGAGCTTCTCAACCGAATAATAACACGCATTTCCCATATTTATTCTGCGTTTAATTTCCTCCCGTGTCATTTATATTTGTTACTGTTGCTCCAAGATATTTGAATTTTTCCACCTCTTCGAAGGATAAATCTCCAATTTTTATATTTCCATTTCGTACAATATTCTGGTCACGAGACATAATCATATACTTTGTGTTTTCGGGATTTACTTCCAAACCGATCGCTCTACTTGCTTCAAGTAAAATTTCCGTGTTTTCCCTAATCGTTTGTGTATTTTCGCCTAACATATTCACGTCATCCGCATAGACAAGAAGCTGAAGTAACCCGTTCAATTCCAAACCCTGTCTGTTATCCTGAACTTTCCTAATGGCATATTCTAGAGCGAAGTTAAAAAGTAAAGGTGATAGTGCATCTCCCTGCTTTAGCCCGCAGTGAATTGGAAAAGCATCAGATAGAAACTGACCTATACGGACTCTGCTGTATGTTTCACTGAGACACATTTTAATTAATCGAACTAGTTTCTTGGGAATACCAAATTCAATAAGTATATCATATAATACTTCCCTCTTAACCGAGTCATACGCCTTTTTGAAATCTATGAATAACTGATGTACTGTACCCTTATACTCCCATTTTTTCTCCATTATCTGTCGAATACTTTCAAATTATTAGTGAAATGTTGAATTCTCCGTCTTTTTTGTTCACTAATGTAACCAGAACATCTGGAATACCATACAATGTAACCTACTTCGATATTATAACAAATTCAAAAGAAAAAGTAGTGCGAAAAAAGAACTCAGAATATGAAATTCGCTATAAAACGACACAATAGTAATAATTCGCGAATGTGTTCATATTTCGCTATTAGAACTCTATTTCGAGATTTGTAGTGATTATTTTATCCGCATATTATTAATCAGAATCACTTAATTCGTAAAGATTAGTAAAAATCTATTGTATATCTATTATGTCGTGATTTTCGCGATTTCCATTAACACCTGGCCCTGCTTATTTCGCACAGGTACGGTGTGTAGAATGACTGAATAACTTTATCTGTGTGGACAGCAGAAGTGAAGATTAGAGTTACCGAAAGTACGGTAATATGCTGAATAAAGTATCCATTACATAATGAATACAACCGCCTGAAGAGTTGAGTTTGTGAAAAAAAAAAACTGTTACTACTCTACTGTATTTTGATAAAATACCGTAAAAGTAATAAACAAACTGAAAATCGTAATATCGCATTTCCCTCTAACATAAATGGATACACTACTTTTCTCTCCTCCTATAGCTAGTAAAATGATTTGTTTACATATTGCACTAGTAACACCAAACTCCTGTAATGGAAGGGGGTAACAGTGTTTCCGAGTATAGCCAGGTTAATGTTAAAAATGTTGGTAAAAATAAAGTGATGTCCCTGTATAAGTAGAATGCGTGATGAAATCAAATTTCTAGCTTCCCAAAATTATGACTGGAATGCAAATGTTAACACTTTTTACTTCCATCACTACTATGTGTTAGATACATTTTCTTTAGCATCTCGATCTCGGCACAATGACAACAGACAGTTCTACCATCTTACTGAGAATGAAACAAGGCTAGCAAACATCTGCATCTGACAGATCTCTGCATCATTTCCTGTTTCTCCTCTAACGGCTATAGTAAATCTTGCAATCGTGAGTTTGTAGAGCGTATGGCAAGTGCCTTTGTATTGTGTTCAGATGGCCAGATTCCAACTTCCGGGCCCCATGAATTGTACTTCTGGCAAACATATTTGGTGATGACTTCATCGCCATCTTGACATCTCTCGCTTATGGTTTTGTGAGGAAACGAAGTATAATTTGTTAAATAGAGTTTAGTTGCCGTCAGGAATCCTATTTACAGTGAATAAAAACCTTAAATTTCGTTATAACTATTTGATTAATTTACGTGTCATTTCGTACAAATACACATAAATTCGGAGTTATTTCACATTTAAAAATATAACTTTTTGCCTCTCGTCGTGAAATAGTAATATGCGTTACAAGAGCGGTATGTTGAAGTTTTCATGTTCGAGGAAAAGTTTGAAAAAGCGAAACGTAGTTGAGCTTTTTTAATTTCCGAGAATTGAAAGAAAACATACCGCTCGTGTATCGTACATTATTTTGTGCAAAGATCGTTTATTACATACCTGAAAGACGAATTTCTAATTAGTTGCAATGAAATCTCCATCTTGGTTTCTGTTCAATGACGGCAAACTTGCAAAACAAAAATATCAGCTATCTTCAACATTGTTGCTTTAAAATGTTTTCTGTGTTTACTATACTCCAGCAGGCCGTGATATACGTCTGTCTTTTTTTCCCTCCCAGTCTATAAATGCGAACTTAAAACAAACGGTAAGGTTATGTAATGATTTATTTTTCATTTTAATATTTTAACAATATTATTTATATAACATATTGCAGTAATAACATCGGCAAGTTGATTTGTTGATTTTTTCACGGCTTCCTTAATGTTACTTGCATCACGAATGCAGTAACTTTAGTGGAGTTGTAGAGTTTACTTAATTTTTGCAAATATTTAAAAACAATAATTAACAGTGCAATTTAGGTGAAATTGCAGTGGTAAGTTTCCAATTTATAATTGTTACTATATTGAACGTCTCTAAAAATAATATGTTAAAAGCCTAAAGCAGTAAAATCAATACGTCACTTAAGCGGTAAGAAGAGGGAAATTGTTATGTGTGTTAGGTTGGGAATACTGAATGTGGAATTTTAGACTTACCGCGGATTGGTTTTGTGCGGAAACCAAGCAAATACGTACGATCTCGCACAAATTACATTATTGTCTAGGCCTATTCCTTCAAAGACTGGAGGTTTGCATTATTAAAGGTTAGGTAGAGCTTATAGCAGTGAACTATTTAGAAATATTCAAAATTTATTCCTCCATTACTGTATCTTGTACAATAATAAAAATTGGTATGTATAAAACACTGTCCTTCTGGTATATGAAAAAAGGCAGGCTGCACACCCAAAGTAACTGTATATATTGTGGGTCAAGTAATAGACACGAAAACAAACGGAAATGTCCAGCTCGATTCAGGGAATGCTACAAATATCACGCAAGAGGACATTTTGCGGCTTTATGTCACAAAAATACAGAGGAAGTAACACCAGAGGTTGAGCAGGTAAATTACTATTTACAGACATTAAAGTCAGGTGATGGTGTATATAAACCAAGGAAAATAAGGGTTGAACTTTCACATAAACCGGTGGAATTTAAAATTGACACAGGTGCTGAGGTAACAGTTTTATCTTGGAGGAATTTTCGAAGATGGTTCCCTCATATCACACTGCAGCAAACTGCTACTAAACTGTTGGACCAGCCAGGAATCCAATTAAATGTATATAGAAAGTGTGGATAATTAATTTATTGCTACGCTGTCATAAGCTTTTTTAAAATGTATGTATGTATTTATTCACACTGCAATGGGTATATACCCGGTGGCAATGGTAACTAATTTCACTCAATAATGACAATAATAAACTTATTAAATTAAAAATACAGTTAATAATAATACCATTAATTAACACAAATAATTAATACTAACAATAATTAATAATAATAATAATAATAATAATAATAATAATAATAATAATAATAATAATAATAATAATAATAATAGGGAATATCCTAAATTAAATGAAGCACGATCACTTAAAATTACATTTAAAATAAATATATTTTGTATCTTAAATCTAAGTTCGAACTAAACCCACGAGTATGATATGTTCATATCTGCACAAGTACCTTTCAACATTACACTCATTTCGCTGTCAACTCACTCACTGCACTGGAACTACGACACATTTCACTGATTCTATCCTGAATTCACTAACACTTCAAAAACATTTCACTGTTCAAATACTTTGCACTGCCACTATAAACTATAAAGCTTCCCTGACAGGAACACGTTTCACTGACACAACACACTTCACTGACACAACACACTTCACTGACACAACATAATTCTTCACTGATACAACACCTTAATAACAAAATATCATTTACATCCTTTACATACTGTGTATAATTACCGTCTATTAGTAAAGTCCTTAAGCCTATTTTTAAATATGTTTTTGGTTGTTGGTAAAGCCTTTAGTAAGTCTGCAGGTAAAGCATTCCAGTCCCTGATAGTACGATTGAGAAAAGAAAACTTTCCAGTGTCCGTCCTCTGTCTTCTTTCCCTCAAATGGATAAATAATAGATGTAGATCTATATTAGAAGCTTTCTTTCTTCTATAATTTGTGTTAAGCAGATGAAGTTAACCCTGCATGACTTTTCAGCAATAAAAGGAGACTTTTATTCTATTTTCATACTATTATGTTCTGATTCTACTCATTTTGTTTATAAACGTCTATTTACTGAATTGACTCTAGAATTTTCATATTTCTTTTGTCTCCTTTCTGATGTAGCGATGGTAACGAGCATTTATTAAAACTGAACATTACTTAATATTTTGGGCAGCGTTTGACTGATGTACAGGAGCGGCTCGTCGGCAAGAAGACTATAATTACAAGTAACATGTTAGTGAGTCACGCCGGGGATGCTCTACTTTCCCGCAGAGCACGACCGGTACTCACGACGGCAGGTTCTTGTTTTACCGATGAGACACACAAGTTCTGCCTTTATCCAAATTGGTACAAGGACTCTAATCTAATTATCTCCTTAAAAAGCCACTCTGAACTGTTCCTTGTAAGGCTGCAGTACCTGCAACTTCGAATTCTCGACATGTCGTCGCTGGATTTCGGTTCGTCCGTCCTGGACAAGTTCAAAGTCCACTACGGAGCGGCAACGCCTCCGTACTATACTTGTCTCGTCGTCTCCTGCATGTATAAGAGCGGGGGAGGTCAAGAACTTCTGTCATACAAGCAAGTACTTGAATATGTGGTTAACATTTCCTCTTTCGAAACAAAATATATATATACAAACTTGTGACAAAAATAACATGGAGTAAAAGAGATGAATTGACAGAATTCAAAGAGTTTGTTAAAAAGTTTAGCATTATGCAAATAAAAGACTTGTACACAGTTCATATTTAAATACACCTTTTGACCTGAACTAAGTAGGAGACAATCCGCCCTCCATAATGTTTTATTTACGTATCTATGGCAACAAATTTGTATTACCTTTCCTCTCAGTAAATTCACTTTACATTAATCGACAAATGACCAATAGATTTGACCTTTTTACAATTATACCTATAACTAGTGGCCTGTGCTGCAAATTAAGTTCATTAGAAATACAAATAAAATTTTTTATGCTCGACCATGCCGAAATATAGTAATTATACACCTGGTAGCAGACCTTTAATGCATGTCATTAAAGTACACCCATTCATTAAAGTTCAGGTTCTCGATTATTCTCGGATATGCAATCGAAAGACAACTAGCAAAACGTCACGCAGGCTGCAAATCCAATACTGTCGCAGAAGGTTATGTTCTGTTATAATAATTAGCGCTAATTGTAAATAATATTCAAATAAATTCAATTTGTCATCTCGTTTATCAGTGTCGAATTCAATTGCAAGGTTATATCAAGTTTACTCTCTAGGTTATATCAAGATCGTCCATATTCGTTTGCTCGGAAAAAAATCAATACTTTCGCGTCTGCGCACATCTCACAATTTATGAGATATTGCACAAGGTCACTTCCGATCTTCAGTCAGATACGAATACTTATGAATAATTTCAAGTTAGAAATATGGTCGAGCATAAAAAGTCGTGTGAAACTTGCCTAAAATGGTAATTAAGACGCTCGTATGAAAATTATGAAACTCAGTTGCGCTCGTTTCATAAACATCCTCGCGTCTTAATTACTATCATTATAGGTTCGTTGCATAATGTACTATTCAGATTTATTTTCAATGAAGAATAGGCCTACCAGTCATTTTAAAAGTTATTTTCTTCCTTAATAATGAAATATACTCTCTCTGAATGGTTTTTTTTATGCCAAATCCTTTTTCTTGAATCTATCCATCTTCAGTTTTTGAGTTTAAAAGCCGAAACGCAAGTAACAATGTCAGTACGATTAGTGGATTTTTCATGTGGAAGTAAAGCAGTAGTAGCTATTTCAGGTCATTGTGGATTGTGGGTGGAAGTTAAGAAAACGTCAGGTTTGCCATGCTTTCGAACAATAGACATAGCATCTTCGTAAAGCTGCTGCATGTTTCGTGAACTACCTTGAAATGTAGAGGGTAGAATCATTTTATCCTGCTGAAATGATCGGGAGACTACAAAAACTTGTAGACCTCTTATTTTATCAGTAAGTAATACCTTTTGACTTTCCTTAGGAACTGTAATTTTTGCGCTCTCTCGAGCCAATACTGAAGAGAATGACGCATATAAATATCTACACCAACCGCCATTAAATATATGAAAGAGACCCACACCACTTGATTAATAACTATAAAAATATTTCCTTTTTAATAGCAATAATTTTAACTTACGTAAGTTTTGTAGTTTTCAGTAACATAATATACTTTATATGTTTCACAGTCGTCACTCAGTAAACTGTAGAAATGAAGATCTAATGTAAGATATTCTCTACGTCTACTTACATAACCCAAAAGGTTTGAGTTTCATATCACCAATAGGCTATATCATTAATATGTATATTAGTGACAAATTAATACTCGTATCATGGCATTAACTATAATAATATTTAACTTTTAATGGTGACAATGTCATCAAACCATCTCAAGTTTCGTAGTTTTTAATATCCTGTACTCAGAAAATTACAGCACAGAATCAGATCTGTAATAGTAATACACGTTACAAGAGCGGTATGTTGACGTTTTCATGTTCGAGGAAAAGATTGAAAAAGCGAAACGTAGTTGAGCTTTTTTAATTTCCGAGAACATAAAAACAAACATACCGCTCATGTATCGTACATTATTTTGTGCGAAGATCGTTTATTACATACCTGAAAGACGAATTTCTAATTAGTTGCAATGAAATCTCCATGTTAGTTTCTGTTTAATGACGGCAACTTCGGAAAACCAAAATATCTTTCTTCAACATTGTTGCTATAAAATGTTTTCTGTGTTTACTCTACTCCAGCAGGCAGTGATATACGTCTGTCTTTTTTTCCCCCTAGTCTATAAATGCGAACTTAAAACAAACGGTAAGGTTATGTAATGATTTATTTTTCATTTTAATATTTTAACAATATTATTTATATAACATATTGCAGTAATAACATCAGCATCTGGAATCTAGTTGATTTTTTCACGGCTTCCTTAATGTTACTTGTATCAGGAATGCAATAAGTTTCGTGGAGTAGTAGACTTTACTTAATTTTTGCAAATATTTAAAAACAATAATTAACATTGCAATTTAGGTGAAATTGCAGTGGTAAGTTTCCAATTTATAATTATTACTATGTTAAACGTCTCTAAATATAATATGTTAAAAGCCTAAAGCAGTAAAATGAATATCGCGCTTAAGCGGTAAGAAGAGGGAAATTGTTATGTGTGTTACGTTGGGAATACTGAATGTGGTATTTCACACTTACCGCGTATTGGTTCTGTGCGGAAAACAAGCAAATACGCACAATCTCGCACAAATTATTATTAACAAATCTTGAAAGTTTTTAATAGGTCTAACCAATTATAGAGACGTTATAAAAACCACACAAATGAAGATCAACATATTGTTGTCATTATGATGTCACAGAATCTGCTCTGATTTGCTCTAAATATGTCAGCAATCCTGCAGGTCATGGCCTACGTGTAATATTGCTTATTGTAGTGTATGTGTTTTGTTTTATTCTGAAAAATCCATTAGTTCTCCAAACTGACGACAGATGGATTTTGGAAAATAGGAAAATTATGTATGAAAACTGACATTTCACTGAAAACTACTATTTTTTTAAATCTTTGGGTTCCAAGCTTCAAAATGAGGGGTCATTCATTAAAATCCGTTCAGCCGTTTTCTCGTAATTCCCATTACCATTTCAAATTATATATATATAGATGTACATTTTTATCTTGCATTTTCACATTCATAAAGTTACATTGAATTATGATATGTGATGTTGTCCTATATTTCGCCTTGTCTTGTCATATCCAATCACGTCATGTGACGTCCTAGGTCAAAGGCCAACAACCTGTAGCACGCGTGCTATACCTGCCACGCGATGCGATTTTTAATGACAAGTTGCAAGTTGCAGTCACTGAACACAGAGAGGGGAGGAAAATCAAGTCTGTTGTGATTTGTATTTCGTGGCACATGCACCATACATCATTTTGTTTGTATCCTTCATAAACTATGAGCACAGCTTTAAGTTAATCTGTCATCATCATCATCATCATCATCATCGTCCTTGCAAGCATTAGGCCTAGTGGCCTGTTACGGTCTCCGTCCATCTTTTCAGGGGGCGTCCCAAAGATCGTCTTCCATGTCGTATATAGGGAGAATTTATCTTGGGAGTCTGGAACGGTCCATTCTATTGACATGGTTAAGCCATTTTTGTCTATAGTGGTTGAGATGTTCATAAATAGGTGTAATTTTCGATTCTTTTGTAATTAGTTCATTCCTTTTGTGGTCAAGCAAGCTGTAGCCGGCAGTCTTCCTTAGAAATCTCATTTCCGCAGTTGTTAGGCGTTGAACATCTGAGTTTCGGACAGTCCAGGCCTCACTACCATACATGAGGACAGGTCTTGCTAGAACTTTATATGCTTTTAACCTGTTACAGCGATGGACAGAAGTATTCGTATGAATCCTTAATCGATATTAAATTCAATATTCTGACGAAATAAACATTATAATAGTATTAATTTTTCTCTGTATCATAACGTAATGCCTTATTGTTTGTGTTTACAGAGAGAAATCGATGTCAAAGTGACCATAGAGCAGGGATGTCGAACAGCGCTCTCCAGCTGTGAACTAAAGAGCCTTCACTCCTCCCTTACCGTGCAACGGTTCAACACAGGTAGCAGGCAGACCGGGAGAATGATAGTAAACAAAAGCGAAACTGCTAATGCGGCGGCTGGTACTTCGATAATTTTTATACATCTTACTAATTTTTAGGAGTTCGTTTTAGATTTGCACTTGAAAACTTTGATGAACGGAGAATGTAGGTCTAAGGATGGATAGATGGGTGGATGGATGGATGATGATAATGTCGTTTTATCTACTGGATCATTCATTAATGTTGTTCGTTAGTGGCAGAAATACATCATCATAAACTTAAACTGTTTTGATGTATAAAATTTATTAATCTTACTATGACTTGAAATTTGATCATATTTTTTGTTACAGATTCAAAAATATCTTCTCCTCGAGTTCGATCCTTTAGTAAAATGACATCTACAAGATCTTAATGAAGATTGAAATCTGAATCGATATCCCTTATGAATATAGCTAGCTGCGCCGCATCTTTGCGGTCGGTACTTTCATCATAACAAGTAACAGTTTTCTTGCTATCAGTTGTCCGTCCAAGTTATCTCCCATTTCTGTCATGCGCTCAGCAACAATATTACGGGACAAACTTAGAGATTTAAAAACATTCCAGACATATCTCTTTTGCCTTTTCACGAGCGGAACCGGATAATTTTTCTGCTTCATAAGCTTCAGCATGCATTGAATTAAAATGCCTTTTAATATTATTATGGCTTATGTATCAAAGTTTCTTTCTACATATTAAGCAATGCGCCTTTCCGCCCTTTAAGATAAAGAAATGTTTATCTATCCATTCACTATTGAAACATCGCTCCATATCCATACCAGCCGCCAGAGTTGATAAACACACTGCGTACAGAACACTGCTGAAGTAAGGGTAGACTGGCCTCACCGCTCCAGCTCAGGTAGTAAGCAGTACTAATCGTTTCACAGCTTGAGAGCGCAGTTCGACATCCCTGCCATAGAGCAACTGGCAACCGTTTGAACCATAGTATACTACAGTGCATGAGGATTAAGTTGGCGTGATTTCTTCTATCCTTGTCTGAGGTCCTTGTCTACCGATTGCCACCAGATGTGACGGGCAAGAGGTTTCCTTTTGTACAATTCTTGGAATTCCCTTTCTCCTCCCTTCTCCCTTCACACTTTTGCAACCCAATTAGTGGATCTCTCAGTGGCGTCTCGGGGTTGTTTGAGTTCGTTAGTAGTATTTTGTGAATAGTGAAGTGAGTTTGTGTCTTTTTTTTTATTGGGTTATTTTACGACGCTGTATCAACAGCTTACGTTATTTAGCGTCTGAATGAAATGAAGGTGATAATACCGGTGAAATGAGTCCGGGGTCCACCACCGAAAGTTACCCAGCATTTGCTCGTTTTGGGTTGAGGGAAAACCTCGGAAAAAACCTCAACCAGGTAACATTCCCGACCGGGATTCGAACTCGGTCACCTGATTTCGCGGCCAGACGCGCTGACCGTTACTCCACAGGTGTGGACGAGTTTGTATCTTGTTGTACCAATTTAATATAATATAATTCACAAATTAAAATGTTTTCGGAGATGCATGGTTTCACTGTTACCTTAAATATTGTAATGAGTGTTGTGCTCTTGTATTTAATAATAATGGTAGGCAATATGGGAAAACGCGGGAAAGCCTTGACGGTCGGACGGTATGAACATGGTTATTAATGCACATAAATTCTTTACTGGAGAATATGAGGCACTGAAATGCGGAAAACAAACAATATCTGTGCCGAGTTTTATCGAAAGAACTGCTGCAGCGACAGGTATATCATCTCCTGGTGTTAACAGGATTAAAATAGAAAAAAAAAACAAAACAAAACAAAAACAAAACAAAAAACAAAAGGAAACGGAAGCGGAATTGGAAGCGTGCTGCGATCTCCAGGAAAGAAACCCCCGAATAGGATTCTTAAAAAACGTGTGTAACAGGTTAAAAATGAGCGCACTTGCAAAAATGACGGAAGAAAATTAGAGGAAGGCCTGTAAACACGTAGAAAAAGTTGAAAAATTTTATTGGGCGAAGGATGGACTTGTAGATGGAAATTTATTATTCGTTCGTAATCAATTTGGACGACACGGACATGGACGAACTTTCTGGCGGAGTGGAGTCAGAATTTGAAGAGGAAGAGAATGCCGCCACTGGTAACTCGTGGTCGTTTGAAGGAGTGTCGACCATCATAAATGAGGGTAGAGAGAGATGGTGAGCATTCTCTCTCTTTCTAAAAGGGACTAGACAAGTAAATACTCATGGACTGTAGGCCAGAAGTTTTCCAATATTGCAGACGTGGAGACAAACTATACAGTAAGCATCTGTGAATACACTCACTAGTGCTTCTATCCATCGTTTTGATGTAGTCGATAGACGAATGAGTCACAGTATTCTCCTGATACGCAAAACTGTAATGCGTGCTAGTATCAGCGGCGGATTTTCAGGGGAGGCAAGGGAGACCGAACCTCCCCTAATATTTTACCAGAACACAATATAGCAGTAATAATTTCAACTGAATTAAGATCACAGACAAGTTACAGCAAATGACGAACATTTTTCCTTTTATATTAATTTTACTATTCACTACGACTAAGATGTAAGTTACGTAAAGTCGACCACATCCAGTTGGTGATGCCCGCTTGCTATACTGCAGATAGTACAAATAATTCGTACTGAAAAATAACAGAGCGCTGTAACCTGTATAGTCGATATCAAGCAGCCTGCAGTGTCTATGCGAGAGCGGGAGAGAGGAGCCGGCTACATGGCGCTACTCCCCGGTAACCATGACAACAGCAGTTCAACCAATAAGATAGCTGGTTAGAACTTGACTAGAACGCGGGAAGGGAGCCGATTTGGAGACGTCCTACCCACCGCTGACCACTGTACTGCTTATAGTCACGGCTGGTTTCGGCTGTATCGGGAAGCTCTCTCTCTTTCTCTCTTCTTGGTTTTAGAAAATTGAGTCACGTGTTGTTAGTTTTCTCTCCCTGCGTAAAAGTTTTCATTTATGTTGTTAGATTTTCTTTTGATTGCGGGTGTTCCTATTATTTTATTCTTTTGTGTTACGAGATGTATTTACTTATACAATATTTTAAATATATCGAGAGTTTAGAAACAAATGCAGATTTGTCTCTAGCTTCTTCTAGTAGCAGTTATTCAGTATGTTGTGACCTATTTGATTGGTTTGCGAAGAAAGAGGAACGGCCAGTTAATTTGCTGTAAAATTAAACTATGTAATAGTAATGAGCAAGCCCCAGATTCTTAGGTTCGAATCAATTTTTTGCTATCTCGTTGCTCTCGAAATACCGGTATTGTTTTTCTTGTTCGTTTTATGTAGCAAAGAGTAACATTCTTAAATGTAATATGACCTAAAAAGACCTAATTCTTAGGTTAGGACTTGAAGTGTTCCAAAGAGGGCAATCTTTACCAAGTCGCTGCAATATATCAACATTATGTTGTTTATTTTTATTTTTTTCCCATAAAATCATATAAATTTCTAAACATAAGATTTAAAATCCTAAAACGTAAATTGGAAAACCTAATTTTAATTACTTAAAATCTATAAATTCTGCGCTTGGTAATGAGGTACGTCACAGACCTTATATTTTTATATTCTCATCATTCACGTCCTGGCCTCCTCAACTTTCAAACCCACCGTCCGCTACTGGCTAGTATAATGGGACAACTATTAAAGAAAGATGAATTATTATAAATTAACACAAATAACAAAAGACGTATGTCAAAATTGCGAAGGTTGTCAACAGAAGCTGTTCTGTAGTGTATAGTATCATAAAAAATATTAGAGAACGGATGACATTAATAAATAGAGAGCGCACAGGTCGTCCACGAAAGCTAACCAACAGGGAAGAAAGAGAGGTTATTAAGACAGTAAATAAAAATCCAAAGGTGAGTGCCTCAGAAATAGCAGCTAATTTACAGGATGATTTTGGTACAATTGTTCATCCTAAAACGGCAACCAAAACTCTTGATCTGGCCGGGTACAATGCCAGGGTGCCAAGGAGGATACCGTGTATAAGCAAAGTAAATAAAGAGAAGAGATTTCTGTTCGCAAATGAATTTGTCGACAAAGATTTAGGGTTCTGGAACAAGGTTATATTTTCAGATGAAAGTAAATTTAATATATTTCATTCTCATGGGCTACTTTTCGTCTGGAGAAAACCTAACACAGAATTGGACCAGAAGAATATTCTATCAACAATTAAGCATGGAGCTTGGGGGTGCATGTCGGCCAATGGTGTAGAAGAACTAATGTCTATTGACAATTTACCCATGGAAAAGTTCAAGTATAAGCAGATATTGTAGGACAATCTTAAGAAGAGTGCAGATAAACTTGGCCTTTTATGGAATTATTATTTTCAACACGATAATGACATAAAACGTACCGCAGAAATTGTTCGTTTGTGGATTGTCTACTTTCCACACTCCACCCCAATCCCCTGACTTGAATCCAATCGAACTCTTGTGGTCTGAACTGGAGAAATGAGTCCGGAAACATCGAATATCTAACAAGAACGATCTCAAACAGAAACTTCTAGAGGAATGGCATCAAATAGGGCAGAATGTCACTGAAAAATTAGTTTCTTTCATGCTTGCACGATTGAAAGAAGTCATTCGCAGAAGTGGGTGGGCAACTAAGTACTAAAGTTTGTTTTGTTTGTATTTTATGTCTATTTTCGAACACTTCTGTCCAAGCTTCTTGTAGCCGAATCGTACAATGTTTTTATTATTCTATTGAACAGTTGATGAATTGATTATTTTCTGTATACATTTATAACATATGACAATAAAATTATTTATTTTCACAAGCATTCACTTTTATCTTCATTACATTCCCACCTACAAGCAATTAAAAAACTAATCATTTATATTTTATTTTATTTTATTTTAATGTACCGAAGTACATATGATATTTCCATGCAGACACTCGTAACGAGTGCACCTCAGCACATGTGTGGACTTCAGTCCTACGTTCATAGACATCTATGACGTAGTGCAGAGGGCGGCCACTAGAGGGAACCCAAGAGTTGGAACTTAATCTGAGACGATTCTGTCCGACGCCGGGGTGGGTATCCGGTGTGTCTTAGTGGATAAAGCATCAGCACGTAGAGCTGAAAACCCGGGTTCAAATCCCGGCGCCGCACAGTGGTCTAAAATCCATATTTAGGAGGACAAATGCAGAAAAATGACATGTAAAAAAATGAAATTAAACCCTTAAATTATTTTTCCTATATAACTGAGTAACACTCAATTGATTATCTTAATCAGCGGAGGTGGCTGCATAGCGAGATAAGAGGCCGGTAACATGCCACATTTCGCCACCCAGCTTTCTTACTCAGCAAGCGCCGCGAGTCTGCCGTTTTCCTTGTGCTGTAACTCTGTTGTAAGTGGTCGATTCCATTCATATTTGGTACCAACGTGTCAAGTAGTTCTTTAGGTATGTATGTTTGTTTTTGTTACATTGAATGTTATTATAGTATGTAAAATTAGCATGAATGGACCGGGACAAAATATAAATCTAACCATTGAGTGCAGACTTTGCTAAGGTAGAGAAAAAAAAAACTCTTTGGTTCGTCCAAAAATGTTTTTTTTTTCTCACTTCCTCCACTGTTTACCTCTATTTTAAATCTAGTCTTAAGGTGCGCAGATTTGCGGAAGTAATCATTCATGAGCACTATTCTTTCGAGGTGCAGTAGTGGCATTTTTCTCGGTTGCAGTTATTTCAATATCTGTGAACCGAATCTGCTTCCGCTGTATAATTCAGGGAATTCAAGATGACAGCTTGTTAATTATGTACCAAATAAGCTTCCCGAGTGTCCAAAAGGTGCCTAAAATGTTACATTTCCCCCCCATAAGATTTTGTCTAAATGCAACCCCCCTGTAAGGGGCACTTCTGCTTATACCAACGTAAACAGAGTTTGTATACAAAACAAATGTACTAAGTGTAACTACTGTATAAAATTTCATAAAAATCTGTTAGATAGGACAAAAGTTACTAATTTTGTCTAATTGCGCCCCCCTATAAGGGGTAGTTACACTTAGACCAACGTAATGAGAGTCTGTATACAAAACATACATGCTACCAGTAACTACTTTGTAAAATTTCATACAAATCTGTTAAATAGGAGAAAAGTTACTAATTTTATCTAATTGTGCCCCCTATAAGGGGTAGTTCCCCTTATACCAACGTTACGAGAGCTTGCATACAAAACATATATGTTACCTGTAACTACTGTGTAAAATTTCATAAAAATCTGTTCGGTAGCTGAAAAGTTATTAATATGTCCCGCTAAATTTGCATTCTAGACCACTGTGCGCCGGAGGGAATTTTTCTCCGTTCCATTACTCTTTCATCGTATAAACTAACCATTACTTTTCCGAATACTTTTGTCCATGACTGTATGTTTCTGGGTTTTCGTGGTTGTGAAAACCTGGTTGCTATATATCGACATCCGACAATTTTCACAACATGGACAGATGGTCCGGGGGAGTTGGAAAGGAAGGGCATCAAGAAATTTAAACAAGTGCGAAATGGGTTACTCACACGGCCAACACAAGAGTGGCAGAGGCGTCACAGTTTGCTGAGAGTCTTTGCTTTTTGGCATCATCCAATATCCAAACAAACACGGCGCTGCTGCCGTATAAGGCGCTCCACTTATCCGTGTGGGTGGCCCTGCAGCCCGACTCGTGCCAGGCCGACGACGTCTGGCCAGGAAGGCTTGGTCGTCTGGACCCTTCCTCTCATAAAGGCGCCCTCTGTCTTCTCCGTAACACAAGATGATTTTAGAAAAAATAAGCAACAGCTTCTATACCCGGATCCATCCCGCTAATAATCACTTGTTTATTCCGTCATGGAAATTAATGCATTCGAGTCACACTTGTTTGGCGTCATGGTTGGGAGAACCTTATACGAGGAAGAGGGAACGCCGCGCATATATCGATAAGACACTGATTTTACTATCGATGTCAATGTCCGATAAACTACAATGTGAAACTAAGTAACTCGGATTCCTTGTTAACGACTTGACGCGGACGTGATGAATCTCTCGAATAAGTTCATTTGTGCTGTCTAGGAAGAACGTTCCGCCTCCAAACGAGATACAAATACCGATAACCCATTCTACATGTCGTCGGAACATTTTTGTGAAAAGCTTTCGCAAGAAGAATACAATTTTAAATTTATGTCTTTATCTCATTACTAGCCGTACCCGTGCGCTCCGCTGCACATGTTAGAAATAAATATAAAGTAATTACATAATTAAAATAGGACGTTTGATCCAGGGAACAACTTTTACAACAGCGCAAGATAATCTGCTTCGCTCATTACCCAATTTTTTTTTGCATTGCATTTATTGCATATATATTTTATGTATTTTAACACGATTCAATTGAGCATAGTTAAAATTTGAATTATAAAATAATGGATTGCTAAGCTAACGTACTATTACTGCGTACTAAATCAATACACTCTCGTTGTTCGTTAATTCTCTGAGATTAAAATGAGTGTACATAAATATTATTTTAAGAAATACAGAAAACGAATGTACAAAATAGCCTATCAAATTTTCTGTGCATAAGAAGCTATTTTAATCTTACCTATCCTCGATTTACCCAGACGTTACTGTAATAACATTATAGCATTATGTTCATCTAGAGAAACTACACTTTCCAATGGTGAAATAATAATTAATTACACAAATCGGCTAATTTAGCTTCTGATATTACTTCATGCAAACACAGAAACATTGTCTGTAGGCTATGTTTAATAGCTTTCGATTGTTGTTGTCCAAGGCCCCTTATAGACGAAGTAATTTGTTTTTTAATTCATTACACGGCCTTAGATGGCAGTTATTTTAATTTTAAAGGTCATTTATCTCATTAAATATCAGTCCTATCAAAATTTTTCAAAGAATAAAACGTATCGCAAATTAGTTTTAAAGAAACTTTTGTTATGTAATATTTTTCATGAAAATCAATAATAAGCGAGATATTTCGATTTATTTAATTCAGGCCCCCTTATAACCCCCCTTTTAAATAATGTATTTTGAATGCCATATAGCCTAAAATCTAAGTCACAACGAACTTAATTTATATTCCAATTTTCATCGAAATCCGTTCAGCCATTATCGCGTGAAAAGGTAACAAACATCCAGACAGACAGACAGACAGACAAACAAACAAAAATGTCAAAAAAAGCGATTTTCGGTTTCAGGGTGGTTAATTATATATGTTAGGACAATTATTTTTGGAAAATCGAAAATTACCAGAAAAATTTCGGCTACAGATTTATTATTAGTATAGATAACAACGCGAAAATATGAAAATCAAAATTATCACCATGACTTCATCCTATCAATTCGGATAGGATTGAATTAAGTCAACATTTCGAGAGAGAAATAACATAAAATAACATAAAATATAGAAATGATACGGTGATTAGGTAGCTGAGTTGATAGAGCAATGGGCTACGCACTGGAAGGTTACAGGATTTTTCTCCTTGTCAGAAGGCCCTGAGTTCCAATCAGTCTCTTGTCAAATTGATTGTCAGGTCTTCCTCGATGGAAAAAAAGGTGCCGATGTCATGCACTCCTATGGCGTCTAAATGGGATATATTTTATAGAAATAATACAGGATGAACCGTTTGGGTATGGATAAAATAAAAACACCGTGAAACATTTACTACTGAACTTTATTTGTTGAAACTTTGTGCGTACAACACTGAAAGATGGGAGATTCCTCAGAGCTCAACATGACCCCCATTGCGCTCCCTGCACAACTCATAACGGTGATGCAATTCAGCCCATGTCCGTTGTAACATAAGAGGGGTAATTGTTGAAAAGCTTGAGTAATTTTTACTCTCAGATCATCAATGTTCCTGTGTTTCTGTGAATAGACAATGTCCCTAACTAAACCCCACACGAAGAAATCAGGAGGGGTTAGATCTGAGGAGTTTGGGGTTCCACTCCAAGAGATAGCTGCTTCTCGTACTGGGTTTCGCCTGCGACCTCCTGTATGTTTTTTTAACACAGAACCTGTTTCTACAAAATGTTCGATACCACAACATTATGGAATCGTATTTAGGTACATTACGCACACCATACTCACGTCGAATTTCCCTTTGAACTCTTTTAACACTCTCAAATTTAGCATACCAAAGAACACATTGTGCCCGCTGTTGATTTGTAGTAGCCATTTTAATCATCTACGATTTGCATTTGTCCTTTCAGATTATGCATTATTGATTGTCATATATGGAAACTCCCATCTTTTAATTATAATATAACCAGCAAGAAATTTTTCCTACTATCATAATAGCTTTATAATAATAAATTACATACCCAAACGGATCAGACTGTATATTAAAGCAAATCATCGTTTAGATTAAAAATAAAGCAATACTCTACAAAATTATCTCAACACACATACAACACAAACAAACAAATACAACCACACAGAGGTATACAAACTCAAATGTAACATCTGCAACAACTTCTACATAGGACAGACAGGCAGATTATTTCGAACAAGTTGCAAAGAACACATCACAGCCATAACAAAATTACAAAACACCTCCACATATGCAGAACACATCACAAATGCCAACCACACCTACAGAGACAACAACACAGACATCAAAATACTGCACATCCAACCAAAAAGCCAGAAACTCAACACACTAGAACAATACGAAATATACAGACACACAAAAACACACCCAAATGAAATTCTCAACACACAACTCAATTTCAGAACACACACTCTTTGACTCCAAATTACACTACACAAACACACCCCACAGGAAACAAAATAAAAGGTGCCAAGACCAGCAACAACCAGTTCTGATGATGGCCGATAGCAGGCCGAAACATGTTAACAAGGTAACATAAAATTTAACACGTAAAAGACGTTTTCCAAAGTGATATAGTGTTAAAAGTTGTGTAATCAAGATGTATAAAGTAATTGAGCTAAATTCTTATTTACCATAAATAATTTAAAGGCTTGTACAAAGGAATTTTATAACGATACATCCTTTTCCCTCAAGGAAGAAGAAATTAGACGAGACCTGTTTATCTTGCGTTGATTGGTGAGTAAAAAAGAGCATATCTCACTCGAAATTACATCAAGGGATCTACAGAATTAAGGGAGGAAGGACAGATGTCTGGCACTATTAAAACAGTTTTACCCATTTTTTCTTCCAACGGAAGAGGAAAACGCTTATGAAATCATCGTGCAGTAATTATGAAGATCTTCAGAATCAAAGGGTCGGCTTGTACTTGAAAGGAATGCCAAGCGCAAGACGGTTACTTTGGCGCCATGTCTGAAAAACCCATATTTTCAGTCTGAGCTTGTGAATAGTCTACTTAGGCGCTGTAATACACTCAAAGTTTTGTATGAACAGACATTGGGTTCCACTAGGTTATAGTAGTCTCATGTTATGAATATAACTGAAATATAACGCATTTATTATGAAATAGTCAATTATGGTAAACATAAGTTAAATTAAATATAGCGTTATTTAAAGTCTCAGTGAAACATACAGCAGAGTCCGTATAGGCCAGTTTCTATCTGATGCTTTTCCAATTCACTGCGGGCTAAAGCAAGGAGATGCACTATCACCTTTACTTTTTAACTTTGCTCTAGAGTATGCCATTAGGAAAGTCCAGGATAACAGAGAGGGTTTGGAATTGAACGGGTTACATCGGCTTCTTGTCTATGCGGATGACGTGAATATGTTAGGAGAAAATACACAAACGATTAGGGAAAACACGGAAATTTTACTTGAAGAAAGTAAAGCGGCAGGTTTGGCAGTAAATGCCGAAAAGACTAAGTATATGATTATGTCTCGTGACCAGAATATTGTACGAAATGGATATATAAAAATTGGAGATTTGTCCTTCGAAGAGGTGGAAAAATTCAAATGTCTTGGAGCAACAGTATCAAATATAAATGATACTCGGGAGGAAATTAAACGCAGAATAAATATGAGAAATGCCTGTTATTATTCGGTTGAGAAGCTCTTGTCATCTAGTCTGCTGTAAAAAAATCTGAAAATTAGAATTTATAAAACAGTTATATTACCGCTTGTTCTGTATAATTGTGAAACTTGGACTCTCACTTTGAGAGAGGAACAGAGATTACGGGTGTTTGAGAATAAGGTTCTTAGGAAAATATTTGGGGCTAAGAGGGATGAAGTTACAGGAGAATGGAGAAAGTTACACAACGCAGAACTGCATGCATTGTATTCTTCACCTGACATAATTAGTAACATTAAATCCAGACGTTTGAGATGGGCATGACATGTAGCACGTATGGGCGAATCCAGAAATGCATATAATAATAATAGATTTAATAAACACATTGTGTATATCGAGCATTGTGAATATGTCGTACACAGTTCTTTGTCATTCATCTTTAGCGTAATATGACAGCGGCAATGTTCTTAGTGGGCACTCAAAGAGGTGATATAGCGGGCAATGCAGTCCACAGATTATACACGCACAGTCACTGGTCACCTGGTGAAAACCTTTTCTAGTACAGATGCGGTAGTGAAAACCATGGATTGCTCCCCTTGTGTAATGGTGACGTAGCTCGAAGTTGGCTGCTTTCCATTCCTCGTTGTCCATCGCTGGGGTGCGGAAAAATGCAGGGTCAATTTCTGAGGCTTTCTGTCGTCTTTCGTCAAAAAACTTCGTACTGGCTAGGGTTGGTGTCAGGTTGTAGGTGGCCATTAAATCTTCTATGAAGGACGTTGTTCCTGCCAGCTGGTACACGAGTCGGGTTGGAGCGAACTTGGAGATGCAGAGTGTTCTTTTTATATATCTGGACTTAGCCCTGTCCAAAGTTTTCAGGTTTTGGTAGCTCAGGTACGTCCATATTATCTCAATGGCATATGATGCTACTGGTGCGGCTTTGAGTTTGAACAATGCAATTGAGGTTCCGAGTGACAGGGACTTGAGGTTTCGTATCCCCATTGTGGCCTTGATTGCCGCGACTGTTCTGTCCTCAATATGCCTGGTGAACGTGAATCCTGTTACTTGCAGGGTCACCCCTAGATATTTGAAATATTTCACTATTTCGAGGGTTTGAGTTTCGCAGATGAACTTGTCCTTTGAGGATAATTTTCCTCCTTTTCGAAACTTCATTATTTTCGTCTTGTTTTGGTTTATCTGCATGTCGTTGTCCTGGGACCATACGACTAGGTTGTTGGTTGCCTCTTGGAGTGAGGTCCTGTTGTTGCTCAACACAACCATATCATCTGCATACAGATACATTTTCACGTCTTGGGTTGCTACCTTCTGAACCACATCGTGCGTAACCAGATTGAACATTATGGGGCTCAGAGGATCCCCTTGCAATACACCATTCGTTTGTATGATGTCTGGTGATTTATGAAGACCGTCGGATGTTTATTATATTTGTTTCCATGATGTTCTTTATGAGGCTGAAGAACGGATCTTCTGGGCCTAGTAATGCCTCAAGTTTCTGCATTAGGGTGTTTCTGTTTATACCATCGAAGGCTTTCTTGTAATCGATGAAGGCAGCGAAAACATGGCCTTTTGGTGTATTTATCGAGTCTTTAATATTGTGACAGCGACGTGAGATTCGAACTCACGACCAGCGTCCCGCGAGAGAGCATATCGCGCGGGCTTCACGGGGAAAGGGGAAAGGAGCCTACACGCGAGGGAAGGCTGCGCGCGCAGCTGCTACTTAACGCAGTGAATGTGGAACGACCTTCTCGACTATTCCAGAAGTCCGTCGAAGTGGAGATATCGAGATAATTCTCTACACACCTGTAGAAATTTCTCGCAACTATGATTTTGCTATAAAAGAAGAAGCGCCAGCGAACTCGAGCAGAGTTTTAGAGTTTCCAGTTTTCAGTTATTCAGTCAGTGAGTAAGCCAGAGCAAGCAAGCCAGTCGGAGTTCGACTCGAGTGTGCGTCCGCATCTGCGTCAGCATCCGAAGGCCTGAGTTCGAGTGCAGTGGACCGCAGTTGGAGGGACCTGAGTTCGAGTGCAGTGTGCCGCAGTTGGAGGGACCCGAGTTCGAGTACAGTGAACTGTCTCTGAAGGTCTGTGGTTCGAGATACTGTGAACTCGAGTGACTGAGATAGAAGAACTGTGAACTGAGAACTGATAGTTCTGATTTGTAAATAGTGCTTTGTAAATATTAGTTAAGATTAACAGTTCATTGTTGTTCGTACTAGTCCAAGTAAATTGTCATTGTCGTCGGTGGAGTGCTATAACAAATACTGTGTTGAGTGAAAATCCAATTGTTGACGAGAGCGTTTAAGGCGAATTGTAGAAAGGAATTATTGTTGTGGCGAATAAATTACATTGTTGTTACTAATAAAATTCACAATATATTCGAGTACACGTTGCACTGCCTGTACCGTTGACTTGCCAGGTACGAAGCCATATTGCTCTGTTGGTATTACCTCCATTAGTCGGTCAAGTATCCTATTTCGAATGACGCTGGACAACATTTTAAAAGCGGCGCATTCTAGCGCAATCCCCCTGTATGCTTCAGGAGAGTCCTGGGATCCTTTGCCTTTGTAAAGCACCTTTATCAGTGACCTCCTCCAAGAGGTTGGGATAGTGCTGAGTTCCATGCACTTGTTATACATAGCTGTCCAGATCCTCACAGTGTACGGAAGGGATTCCTTCATGAGTTCATTCGTTATGTTGTCTGGTCCTGCTGCTTTGCGGGGTTTGCTTCTTTGGACAACAGACCACACTTCTGCTTCTGTTATGCGTGAGTATGCTTCAGTTTCAGTGTGATTTCTTCTTGTGTCCTGTTGTGCGAGCCTCGTTCTTAGATTAGATTAGATTAGATTTATTTATTTAACCTGGTAGAGATAAGGCCGTCAGGCCTTCTCTGCCCCTCTACCAGGGGATTACAACTATAACATGAACAATAAGATTACAATTAATATTAAATTTACAATTACAATTACAATAAAAATTAAAGTACTACAAGAATACCTGATTAATGAAAGCTAGACATTTTATCATAGAAGTTAAGAACAAAGAATATTTTTGTATTTACTAAATTACAAATTAAACCTACAATAACAAAATTCTATAGTGATGAAATTACCGGATATTGAGATATTTTGTGGTAGATGAGAAGAACTATTTACAAGAAACCATGTCTGAACGAGTCTCAATTACTGACCAAGTGCCTAGTAAGTTTGCGTTTGAATTGAATTTTATTTCGACAGTCCCTGATGCTAGCAGGTAACGAATTACAGAGTCTTGGCAAGGCTATTGTGAAAGAGGATGAGTATGAGGAGGTGCGATGGGATGGTATTGTTAGTATTGTTTCATGGCGAGAGCGTGTGTTCAGATTGTGGTGGGAAGAAAGGTAAGTGAAGCGAGACGACAGGTACGAAGGAATAGAAGAGTTCAAGATTTCGAAGAGAAGGAGAAGTGAATGTAAATTTCTTTTCTTATCTAGTTTAAGCCAACCTATTGCTTCCAGGGATGGGGTAATATGATCATATTTACGAACATTGCTTACAAAACGTACACACAAATTATGAGCACGTTGAAGTTTCATTTTGTTGTCGCTGGAAAGGTCAGTCAGTAAAATGTCAGCATAGTCAAAATAGGGAAATACAAGGGTCTGCACAAGGGACTTTTTAAGCAAGAGGGAAGATGAACATTTATCCTTTTTAGCACATGAATAATAGAATATACTTTTCTGCAGGTTTCTGTGATTTGCATGTCCCAGTTGAGATTATTATCCATGTGAATGCCAAGATTTTTACCGAAGAACTGAAAGGGATATGCACTGTACTTACTTTAACGGGGAAATGTCGAGGTGCTTTACAGCGTCGGTTTGCCGTTTGTGTCCTAATATGATTGCTTGTGTCTTTCCAGGATTGATATTAAGATGGAATTTCTTTGTCCATGTCACAATCGAGTCAATGTCTTTGTTCAATTTATCTATAGCGTCATTTATTCGATCTAAGCGGGAAGAGATGTAGCATTGAAGGTCGTCAGCATACAAGTGATAGTTACAATGCCTTACATGAGATGTAATATCACTGACATATATTGTGAACAACAATGGTCCGAGTACCGAACCCTGTGGTATACCTGATGTTATGTTAAGCCAGGAAGAGCTTCGATTCCCGGATACAACACATTGTTGTCTTTCCCGTAAGTAGGATTCGAACCAACTCACAGCAGTCTCTGACAAATGCAGATTTCTCAATTTATGGGTGAGCAGGTCGAAATTTACAGAGTTGAAAGCTTTGCTAAGGTCAAGAAGTGTTAGTATTGTTACTTTATTAGAGTCGATTGCTTCACGAATGTCTTCTGTCACTTTAAGTAGAGCAGTGCTTGTAGTAGCTCAGCGTAGTGGGCTTCCCAGGTTACCATCGGGATATGGGATGCCATCGTAGGTCTTCTGACGTCCAGTATTCTGTATGGCTTACATTCCGCATCTTGAATTAGTTTCTGTTCCGTTCGATTTGCATATTCTTTTCTCTTTACGTGGAGCAGGTTCACGTACACCGTTCTCTCTTCAATATACATTCTCCTGTTTTCCTGGTTTGGTATATTTTTGAATGCATGTAGTCTTTGAAGGACCTTGTTCCTTGCTGTGTAGCACTCTGAAGCAAACCATGGTTTGCTTTTCCTTTTAGTGGGTGGGTCTGCTGCGTTAGTTAGAAGGCATTCCTGCATATAGAGTGTTAGTTGGGAGGCCAGAGGGAATAAGACCTTTGGGGAGGCCGAGACGTAGATCGGAGGATAATATTAAAGTGGATTTGAGTGAAGTGGGATATGATGATAGAGACTGGATTAATCTTGCTCAGGATAGGGACCGATGGCGGGCTTATGTGAGGGCGGCAATGAACCTCCGCGTTCCTTAAAAACCATAAGTAATTATTATTATTATTATTATTATTATTATTATTATTATTATTATTATTATTATCATTATTATTATTATCTTATTCAGTTTTGTGTGTAAAATTGTAGTGTACTTTGTAAATTTGTAGTGTTTTGTAACGCAGTTTTACTCCTGGTTGAGTGTTAGAGAAGGCGGTATGGCCTGAATTCTACCAGGTTAAATAAACCATTATTATTATTATTATTATTATTATTATTATTATTATTATTATATTATTATTATTATTATTATTATCTTATTCAGTTTTGTGTGTAAAATTGTAGTGTACTTTGTATATCTGTAGTGTTTTTGTAACGCAGTTTTACTCCTGGTTGATTGTTAGAGAAAGCGGTATGGCGTGAACTCTGCCAGGTTAAATAAACCATTATTATTATTATTATTATTATTATTATTATTATTATTATTATTATTATTATTATTATCTTATTCAGTTTTGTGTGTAAAATTATAGTGTACTTTGTAAATATGTAGTGTTTTTGTAACGCAGTTTTACTCCTGGTTGATTGTTAGAGAAAGCGGTATGGCGTGAACTCTGCCAGGTTAAATAAACCATTATTATTATTATTATTATTATTATTATTATTATTATTATTATTATTATTATTATCTTATTCAGTTTTGTGTGTAAAATTGTAGTGTACTTTGTAAATCTGTAGTGTTTTTGTAACGCAGTTTTACTCCTGGTTGATTGTTAGAGAAAGCGGTATGGCGTGAACTCTGCCAGGTTAAATAAACCATTATTATTATTATTATTATTATTATTATTATTATTATTATTATTATTATTATTATTATATTATTATTATTATCTTATTCAGTTTTGTGTGTAAAATTGTAGTGTACTTTGTAAATCTGTAGTGTTTTTGTAACGCAGTTTTACTCCTGGTTGATTGTTAGAGAAAGCGGTATGGCGTGAACTCTGCCAGGTTAAATAAACCATTATTATTATTATTATTATTATTATTATTATTATTATTATTATTATTATCTTATTCAGTTTTGTGTGTAAAATTGTAGTGTACTTTGTAAATCTGTAGTGTTTTTGTAACGCAGTTTTACTCCTGGTTGAGTGTTAGAGAGGGCGGTATGGCCTGAACTCTGCCAGGTTAAATAAACCATTATTATTATTATTATTATTATTATTATTATTATTATTATTATTATTATATCTTATTCATTTGTGTGTAAAATTGTATTATCTTTATTATTAAAATTTATCTTTTAAATCTCAGTTTTTTTGTAACGCAGTTTTACTCCTGGTTGATTGTTGTATATAACTCTGCCAGGTTAAATAAATATTATTATTATTATTATTATTATTATTATTATTATTATTATTATTATTATTATCTTATTCAGTTTTGTGTGTAAAATTGTAGTGTACTTTGTAAATCTGTAGTGTTTTTTGTAACGCAGTTTTTTACTCCTGGTTGATTGTTAGAGAAAGCGGTATGGCGTGAACTCTGCCAGGTTAAATAAACCATTATTATTATTATTATTATTATTATTATTATTATTATTATTATTATTATTATCTTATTCAGTTTTGTGTGTAAAATTGTAGTGTACTTTGTAAATCTGTAGTGTTTTTGTAATGCAGTTTTACTCCTGGTTGATTGTTAGAGAAAGCGGTATGGCGTGAACTCTGCCAGGTTAAATAAACCATTATTATTATTATTATTATTATTATTATTATTATATTATTATTATTATCTTATTCAGTTTTGTGTGTAAAATTGTAGTGTACTTTGTAAATCTGTAGTGTTTTTGTAACGCAGTTTTACTCCTGGTTGATTGTTAGAGAAAGCGGTATGGCGTGAACTCTGCCAGGTTAAATAAACCATTATTATTATTATTATTATTATTATTATTATTATTATTATTATTATTATTATTATTATTATCTTATTCAGTTTTGTGTGTAAAATTGTAGTGTACTTTGTAAATCTGTAGTGTTTTTTGTAAAATCTGGTTGATTGTTAGAGAAAGCGGTATTGAACTCTGCCAGGTTAAATAAACATTATTATTATTATTATTATTATTATTATTATTATTATTATTATTATTATTATTATTATTATCTTATTCAGTTTTTGTGTAAAATTGTAGTGTACTTTGATAGTGTTTTTGTAACGCAGTTTTACTCCTGGTTGAGTGTTAGAAGCGGTATGGCGTGAACTCTGCCAGGTTAAATAAACCATTATTATTATTATTATTATTATTATTATTATTATTATTATTATTATTATTATTATTAAATAAAAAACCTGTAGTGTTTTTTGTAATGCAGTTTTACTCCTGGTTGATTGTTAGAGAAAGCGGTATTGAATTAGGTTAAATATTATTATTATTATTATTATTATTATTATTATTATTATCTTATTCAGTTTTGTGTGTAAAATTGTAGTGTACTTTGTAAATCTGTAGTGTTTTTGTAACGCAGTTTTACTCCTGGTTGATTGTTAGAGAAAGCGGTATGGCGTGAACTCTGCCAGGTTAAATAAACCATTATTATTATTATTATTATTATTATTATTATTATTATTATCTTATTATTATTATCTTATTCAGTTTTTTGTGATTGTTAGAAAGCGGTATGTAGTGTAAATCATTATTATTATTAAATTATTATTAGTAATTTTTTATTATCTTATTCAGTTTTGTGTGTAAAATTGTAGTGTACTTTGTAAATCTGTAGTGTTTTTTGTAAACTCCTGGTTGATTGTTAGAGAAAGCTGCCAGTTAAATAAACCATTATTATTATTATTATTATTATTATTTATTATTATTATTATTATCTTATTCAGTTTTGTGTAAAATTGTAGTGTAGTGTAACAGTTTTACGCAGTTTTACTCCTGGTTGAGTGTTAGAGAAGGCCGTATGGCCTGAACTCTGCCAGGTTAAATAAACCATTATTATTATTATTATTATTATTATTATTATTAATTATCTTAAATAGTGTATCTTTGTAAATCTGTAGTGTTTTTGTAACGCAGTTTTACTCCTGGTTGATTGTTAGAGAATTAATTAGGTTAAATTCATTATTATTATTATTATTATTATTATTATTATTATTATTATTATCTTATTCAGTTTTGTGTGTAAATTTGTAGTGTTTTTGTAATGCAGTTTTACTCCTGGTTGAGTTGTTAGAGAAGGCGGTATGGCCTGAATTCTGGCAGGTTAAATAAACCATTATGATTATTATTATTATTATTATTATTATTATTATTATTATTATTATTATTATTATTATTGGCCTTGTGCTGTTGTTTTTGCACGTTAATATTCTAAATAAATAAATAAATAAATAAAATAAAAATAAAATAAATTATTACTATCAAAGTAAATATATTTCGTTAAAATTCAGTGTAAATGTTTTTGGAATAATATTGCAATCGAACGAATTTTTCAAGCAGAGAGGTAACCTCCTCACAGAAGCAAACGACCGAAAGGCGAGGTTACAGGTTGACGTCTCGTGCAGTTCTTTGAACCGCGTCGAGAACGTGCGTTTCCTTAACTAATCGCAGCAATGACCCCGCGCAGGCAAGCCGTCATTTATTTCATATCAAATGAAGATGGCATCCACATGTCAGAGTGGCGACAGCATGCGGCCAGACTTCAATAAGCCTCCTTATTCTGTAACCGTTAGCATGTTTCCACTCTGCGACTGCTTGGCTAATCTGTCCAACTGGCCATCTGACTGAAGGAGCATCTGCAGGACGCTCGGCTTGACTTTTTGCTTCAATATGTCTATACCTGCCTGTTAAACCTCTAATGTATCAATAGTACGACTTCGCGAATATGTTATTGAATGATGTCACGAAAGTTAACTGGCTGACGGAGTGACAGATGGACAATTTGACGAGAGTAATGGGTTTTTGTCTAGCTGATTGATGAATCTGAAGACTAAAGGAGAGTCTTCAGAATTATGGGCTACGGTAGCACCCATTACTTCCACGTGTCGTTCTTATTAACAGCGTAGATATTATTGTCGAAACTTTGAGACAGAAACAGGCACAGAAATCATAATTTTTTAACTTAGAAAGCATGTTGGAAATATTCAGATTGTCAATTAATATAGATAAACAAATTATAATATTTCTTACTCAGTCAAATGACAAATCAATGTAAAATAATGACATATTATATGATCATTAAGTTTTATATACATGAGCTACAAATTGCAAACGTTTTCGCCCATTCAGGCATCTTCAGGCATAATTACACAATATCTCAATATCAAACTATGTAGCTATTACATTGGTGGTAGATAAACTGTTTAAGATTAATGGTGTACAAAACATCTCCATAATTAAAATGTAATATTACAAGTCATAAATTAAAATAATGTTAAAAACCACGTAGTGTTGTAATTAAACTTCATAATATTCTGTGGAACTCTTGTTCATTATTTTAATTTATGACTTGTAATATTACATTTTAATTATGGAGATGTTTTGTACATCATTAATCTTAAACAGTTTATCTACCACCAATGTAATAGCTACATATTTTGATATTGAGATATTGTGTAATTATGCCTGAAGATGCCTGAATGGGCGAAAACGTTTGCAATTTGTAGCTCATGTATATAAAACTTAATGACCATATAATATGTCATTATTTTACATTGATTTGTCATTTGACTGAGTAACAAATATATTGTGTTTATCTATATAATTTTTTAAGGTTATAGTGCTGAAGGTGATGATACTTACTGGTTTTTAAGAAACCCGGAGCTTCATTGCCGCCCTCACATAAGCCCGCCATAGGTCCCTATCCTGAGCAAGATTAATCCAGTCTCTATCATCATATCCCATCTACGTCTCGGCCTCCCCAAAGGTCTTTTTCCCTCTCGCCTCCCAACTAACACTCTATATGCATTTCTGAATTCGCTCATACGTGCTACATGCCCTGCCCATCTCAAACGTCCTAATTATGCCAGGTGAAGAATACAATGCGTGCAGTTCTGTGTTGTGTAACTTTCTCCATTCTCCTGTAACTTCATCCCTCTTAGCCCCAAATATTTTCCTAAGCACCTCATTCTCAAACACCCTTAACCTATGTTCCTCTCTCAAAGTGAGAGTCCAAGTTTCACAATCATAAAGAACAACCGGTAATATAACTGTTTTATAAATTCTAACTTTCAGATTTTTTGACAGCAGACTGGATGATAAAAATTTCTCAACCGAATAATAACAGGCATTTCCCATATTTATTCTGTGATTAATTTCATCCCGAGTATCATTTATATTTGTTACTGTTGCTCCCAGATATTTAAATTTTTCCACCTCTTCAAAGGATAAATTTTCAATTTTTATATTTCCATTTCGTACAATATTCTGGTCACGAGACATAATCATATACTTCGTCTTTTCGGTATTTACTTCCAAACCTATCTCTTTACTTGCTTCAAGTAAAATTCCCGTGTTTTCCTAATAGTTTGTGGGTTTTTCTCCTAACATATTCACGTCATCCGTATAGACAAGCAGCTGAGGTAACCCGTTCAATTCCAAACCCTCTCTGTTATCCTGGACTTTCCTAATGGCATACTCTAGAGCAAAGTTAAAAAGTAAAGGTGATAGTGGATCTCCTTGCTTTAGCCCGCTGTGAATTGGAAACGCATCTGACAGAAACTGCTGTACGTTTCACTGAGACACATTTTAATTAATCCAACTAGTTTCTTGGGAATACCAAATTCAATAAGAATATCATATAAAACTTCTCTCTTAACCGAGTCATATGCCTTTTTGAAATCTATGAATAACTGATGCACTGTATCTTTAATAAATAAAAATAAATGCATATTCTATAATCCAAAAGCACACATAATACAAGAGCTGAGCTATATATCTTATAGTCAATGCAACCGCTTTATTTCGAATGGGCTGACCATCACAGTCTCTCAACTGTGGCAATGGACACTGTTAAAGTTCCTACGGAAATGAGGCTATATTACTTGGACTTCTTGTAAGAGTTTTTCTTGCAACGGAGGAAGAAGCACTCCTCTGTTCTGCCACATTCCGCTGATCCATCATCCACCATCTTGAGGCTGGCTCCCTGCACAAGTTTTCAATTGACGAACGGCGCCATGGTTGCTTGAAAGAATGCGACGTAAGAACTGACAAGAAACAGGTGGTGCGACTGCACCGTCGGAGTCGTCATGGCAACACACAAGTGCCTGTTAAACAAACCCTCTGGTTTTGATAATCAACACATGGCTCACGGGGTCTGTCACAGCCTGCAAGCCTTGTTTCTTTGTCTCATTAGCTTATAAATGGAAACGGTACCGAGTCTCACGTTACTTCAAAGAGGTAACTATGCATGCCGCATCCACACACCGTGAGTGCCGTGCAGATAACTCCATGCCTCGACCTGAACCAGATGTCACAATACTTCAGCTGTTTTCAAATTCGTTTCGGGCAACAACTCCTATAACTTCAATATAAATTCCTCCTGCTCTGCTATATAAAAAATGAGTGTCAGGAAGTTAATACATACAAGTCTTACATGTTCGCACAAATTCAATTCTTTTAACATGTTGCAAATGATAGCTTATTACTGTTTACTTTCTTCAACTCTTATTCAAAATTCATATACAAGTAAAATAATTTAATAGAATATGCCATTAGGAAAGTCCAGGATAACAGAGAGGGTTTGGAATTGAACGGGTTATATCAGCTGCTTGTCTATGCGGATGACGTGAATATGTTAGGAGAAAATCCACAAACGATTAGGGAAAACAAGGGAATTTTACTTGAAGCAAGTAAAGAGATAGGTTTGGAAGTAAATCTCGAAAAGACAAAGTATATGATTATGTCTCGTGACGAGA